>PVKE010010159.1:8248-43201 GCA_004027555.1 Craseonycteris thonglongyai | reverse complement strand
TCTTCAGTGCATAGTTATTTCTATTTTACTTTTTGACAGATAGAGAGAGAGACAGAGACAGAGACAGTTAGAGAACCGAACTGTGGGAACGCCCCAGTTCAGCACGTGGGTCCTGCCTGGGCCGGAGCCGGGATTCGATCCTCGGTCCTCATGGCCTCAAAGCGAGCGCTCAACCCGCTGAGCCGTCCCGGCTTTCCCCCCGAAGTTGATTCTTAACACCCGGAGAGTAGTGTGGCAGGGGAGAGAGGCCCACGATCAGGAAGGGTCAGCTCATGTGAGATCCCCTCAGCCATTGTCCTTCTGACAGGTGCGTATGCCTCTGCAGACCCATGAAGACTTTCCAGGGTGCATCAACGGACGAAAGGGGATCTCTTACCAGATGCTCCACTTCTGTATTTACTCCTTCCTAAAACTGATCCTGCCAAGAATGCACCTGTGCTCTGCCGTTCTCTTTCCTCACCTCTTCCCTATTTGTTCTGTTCCCATTGAATGAAAGAAAGCACACCTGCTACTAACCTTAAATTTTACCTACCTGGTGCAAGGAAGTGCCCCAGGGCATTAGTTCAGAGAACAGTGGAAGAGCAAAGCAAGAAAGACCACATGTTTACCTACTGTCTTTTACCCAAAGAAATATTTGTGACAACATCTATTTCTCTCTATCTCATTCATCCATCTGTCTGTCTATCTATCTATCTATCTATCTATCTATCTATCTATCTATCTATCATCTATCTATCTATCATCTGTCATCTATCTATCTATCATCATCTATCTCTATAATCTATCAATCATCTACCTATCCATCATCTGTCCATCATTTATCTCTATCATTAATGTGTTATCTATCTATCTATCTATCTATCTATCTATCTATCTATCTATCTATCATCTATCTACCTGCCTACCTGCCTGCCTGCCTACCTACCAACCGACTTATTATCATCTACCTATCTACCTACCTACCTTAGTTTAAAGAAAAGCAGTTGAAGAATTTTAGGTGGAAGAAGACTATGTTCATATGTAAATGCTTTGCACATAGGATTACAGAAAATTATTGGTGTGGTATTGGATTATGTTATTTTTCACACTCTTTATTCTAACACCTGAGTAAAAATAAAAGCACAGCATGAATCATCATTATTTTTGAAATGCCAGTGGAGCATGGATTGACATCTCATTTTCCGGAATACCATAATATGGCAGCAGAGAGAGTAAATACCAATGTGCAAAGTTGTCCAATAATTTAGATGTGTCTAATCTTCAATTTTCTCTATTTTAGTCACAGGACCCAGTAGCTCCTTAAATTAAGATACAAAGATATTTTAATGTTGGTCTGCTTTTGAATGTGCTGGGTTTTGTAGGAAATAAATGGCAAAAGAATCAAATAGAACATGCTTTCCTATCCTATGTTAAAATTCAATCTTCATGTTTGAAGTATTTAGATATGCAAGCAAAAACATGCAAAATGGTATAACTAAGACAAAATGTCTAAAATCTTAATTAGAAAATATCAGATGCATGTTGGTTGGGAGGAAAACATACAGTGTTACTTTCTCTGGAAAGAAAAGAGATTGTGACATACAATGCCACATACACACACATTTTGTGTTATTGGTAAAGCAAACACTGAAAATATAAATGTTATCTTCCTTTTAGTATGCCATTGTCTGCAATTATCCCTATTTATTTTGCAAGGCTGCAAATCAGAAATGTTGGGTTTTCATATATTAAACCCAGTGATATTTAATGCTTGAAATCTTCATCAACTTCGGCTTCCTTATTTTGAAGGGCAAGCAGGGCTCTTACAAGTGATTTAGTCACAGTAAGATCAATTACTATCCAGAGAACTGTTTGTGTCTTGTCTCTACAGTTACTGCTGCTATTCCATTGCTTTTATTACAGTCTTTTTCTTATCTCTGCCCCTCTGTTTCTTCCTCTTTCAGTGGTTATGAATAAAAGTTTGGGGGAAGGAATGTTAGCCTCTATTTTTAAATAAATGGGAGGATATTAAGAGTCTTGTTAAATGTGTTACCTGATAAACTGATTTAGATTAAGTTTTCTTATTTATGTCCTTTTTTTTTTTCTTTACAAAAACTTCTTTTCTCTGTCTCTCACTTTTGAGTTGTTAATGGCAAGAAAAAAGCTATCATTTACTAATCATCTACTCTGTACCTAGGACTGTGCTATATTACATGTATAATCTCATTTAATTCTTACAACATTATAATATGGAAACTAATACCTTAAACCATTTTTTTTCTATCCTGAATGTTACTTTTCTGTGAAAATGTCAGTTTCAAGTTTTTCTCCTTCTGTATAATTTCCTATGTACTGTGTTTATATTTATGTTTCGAAGAGAGGAAAGTAACTGATTGTAAGAAAGTTGCAATGATAAATATGAAATATAAGAAAGCCTACATGAAGTCATTTGTAGTTCACCTGGTTCTTTTTCAGACATGACAGTAGTTTTTAACTTTATCAAATTGATGTTTAGTTTTAGAGTAAAAGAGTATAGATTTAGAGTATTTCATAAACTTTTAATGAGTGTTTTCTTTCTCTGAGAAAGGAGCTAGAAAACTGAAAGATGGTTTTTAGTATCCACAGAGAAAGAGAAATCTTGATTAAGCCTCCATTTTGTGCTCGGGTTTTGGGCTATGCATCTTAGATACATCACACGTCACTTAATTGTCACGGGCCCTCTAGAGAAAATGAGACTGCAATTCAGAAAGGTTAAGTAACTTGTTTATAAGGGACAGAACCATTATTTAAAGTCATGCAGGTCTAGTGATGGTGGCGTTTATTCTGATTGCTGTTTTCGTTAACTTTATACCACAGGGTGTAATGTTACCCGACGTGGTCCTGATGTTCCAGCAGTAAACACTATCATAGGAGAGCAGTATTGAGACTGAACAAACTGTCCTGATCGCCAGAGAATCGGCTCAGATTCTGTGAGAAGAGGAGATAATGTTTAAAACTAGAACATCTGGACAGCATATATGAAAACACACTTGCCTATTATATAGTAGGCACTCAATAAATACTTGTTGAATAATTACATGAACAAATAAGTGACTTAGTATATGAAATTTAAGCACTAAATAGTTTGTGTGCATACATTTATAATAACTGTGCATCTTATTTACAAGCAAATGACTTGTGTTCAAATATTTAAATAGATGCACGGGAGCTCTGGTTGGGTATGAAAGAGCCAGTCCTACTGTGTTCTGTCAACGTTTTGTGTGACAAAAAAAGCAGACTATACTTAAATATTTGCACATTGTTATCCTACCTTTTCATCAGGGAGTAAGGGGCACGTGTGTGTGTGTGTGTGTGTGTGTGTGTGTGTATGTGTTTCTGAATGCATGCATATAGTATGGAAAAGGGTTTGCAGACAGATAAATTGAAAATGAGTATATATGCATGCAGAACTGTGTATTGCTCTGAGGTCCTTATTATTTAATAATGTCAAATTTTGGTGCTGGTTTAGGTGCACCACCTATCTTTCTTTAGAAAATTAAGAAAAAAATCAACAAATGTACTGCATTATTTAGCGTTCTCTTTGAATATTATTTTTTTTAAATACTCAATCAAAAATGGCTTAAAATACAGATATTAATTGATTTGGCAAGTAACTTAGAGGTCGATGTATCAGTCTGATTAGGTTTAGTAATCCTGCTGTAACAAACAACCTTCATGTCTCAGTAGCTTAAAACCATAAAGGTTTATTTTTGCACGTGCAACAATTCTATGAAGGTTGGAAGGGACGCTTGTTGGAAGTGGGTGGGAGCCTTCAGAACCTGAGCAGAGGTAGATGCTATTCAACACGGCAGGAAATGGCTCTCTGAGTCTTCTGTCCCAAAGTGGCCTACGTAGCATTAGATAGAGGAAGTCAGTCATGTAAGCACACCTAACTTCCAGGGAGCTGGAGGCAGAAATAGGCAATGCTATCCTGTTCTGAGAAAGAAGGGGACCTAGAATATTTGTGAAACAATAAATACCATGGTTGAATGTCCAGAGTTAGAATGGCAGGTACGTGCAGTTTAGGCAAGGAGTCGGCATTTCTGCAATTACCGGTACCTTGGCCATGATTGTTTTAAACAGTGATTCCTCAGTGGGGAGGACTTTGCAACCTCTATGTCTCCTCTATATGGGCCATTTAGCAATGTGGGGAGACAACTGGGAGAAGGATGTCAGTGGCATCTAATGAGTAGAGGCCACGGAGGCTGTTAACTGCCTTATAACACACAGAGCTACCTTCTACAATAAAGTATTGTCCTGTCTAAAATGTCAGTATCTAAGGTTGAGAAAACATTCCTTAAATCAAGCAATGTTCATTGAGCCAGGACACACTGAGCCAGAACAAAATTTGAGTTCTTTCAGCAAAAGAGAAAGTAAAAGAGGCAATGAAGGCTACAATCAATACAGTCTGTCAGTATTTATGAGTACTGAATGCATATTTTCATTTGGGTGACAGCTATCATTTGTAAGTTTTATGTATATATATATATATATAACTTGAAAAAGAAAACAGTGAAATAAAAAAGGAATGATAAGAAAAGTCTTAACTGACATTCAAACTGCCAAAGAATTTAACTGTATTCAGCAGTACCTTAGTTGAAGCATTTCAGTGTTTCATTAATTTAAACTAACTATAGGTGCATGAAAGTTTACATTCTATATATTTCACCTTTTCTAGGTTGTCCTTAGAACATATACATTTTATTTTATTCTTCAGAAAACAACAACAACAACAACAACAACTCTAGTGTTATGCTTAAGCACAAAAAAAAGTACTTTAAGTATTATTAAGGGCTATTGAACCCAAGGGCTAGCTAGCTCTATGAAAAACATAAAATGGTGGATATTTTGTCTACCCTACTTTCTCTGTCAAAGCTCTTCCTTCTTCTAACTGTCAAGAAAATATATCTAAGTAAATAAAAAAAAAGAAATATGTTATGCCTTTAATATGTGCCAAGCACTTTACAAGTTATCCATTTAGATTTTCACAATAGCCAGTGAGGTGGAATTTCGTTACTGTAGTTCCTAGATAAAGTCATGGGGATCCAAATGGGAACTCAGTGTTCATAGTCACCAAGTTGGCAGAGCTCAGGCTTGGACCTCGCCTTCTCTCATATCAATACTCTTGCCAAACTGTCAGTGCCACTTAGGTGCCCTGGGCTGGCCTTCAAAGTGGACAGAACGGGAAGTTCACTTTTGTTATCTCTGTATGTGGTAGATTTCTGGCATAAAAATATGTTATTAAACACATATGTCTATAATTACTATAGGAAAAAAAGGTATGTTATTTCTTTTAAGATTTATTTATTTATTTTTATTGTTTTGACAGAAAGAGAGAGATACAGAGATCGAGACACAGAGAAGGAGGAGGGCCCAGAACAGTCTCCATAGTTGAACATCATTGGCCTTTCCACATAGTTTTCAGTCCACAGGTGGGCACGGGGCTGCACAGGGCAGGAACTGGGCCAGGGTCTCAACCCAGTGAGAACTGAAATGGGGGCACTCCCCAGTTCAATACATGGGTCTACACGGGCCGGGGCCGGGATTCGATCCTCGGTCCCCAGGGCTGCAAAGTGAACGCTCAACCCGCTGCTCCATCCCAGCTTCCCCATGTTATTTCTTGATACTTGGACCATACCACACACTAAGTGATATTATATCAAGTATATTAAACAAATAAATATGTTAGTATTAAACCATAATTACTTGATATAATTTCAACTAATGGCTAATCCTTGATTTTGCTAAAAATACAAATTTTGGAGACTTTGCTCATCCTTTAAGGGACAATATGGCATCATCAACAGCTTTTCTGTTTGCTAATGGTTTTTCAACCAGTTCACAACCCATAGTACATCTTCATCCTGATAGTCACAGTGTAAAACTATGTCACAATGCATTAAAATCCTGAATAAATCATTTTATCACCTTTTCCATCTCTAGGACTTTAGACTAAATATGATATAACTAAATTTATAGGAAAAGGTTGCAAGAATAGTGCACAGCCACATACCTTTTATCAGATTCACCATCGTTGACACTTTGCCACATTCACTTCATCATTTACACTGCCTCTGTGTGTATTTGTGTGTGTGTCTGTGTGTGTATCATAGCTGAGGATATTATGCTTAATTTCTAAATATGGTACTTTAGTGTTATTTATGAAAGAGCAAGGTTATTCACTTAAATAATAATGTAATTATTAAAAATCAGATAATTGAACATTGATATAATATCAGATTTATAGACTTTATTCAAATTTCCCTAATTATTCCAATAAGATTCTTTATAGTGAATTTTTTTTTGGTTTATGATGTCATTCAAGACCTCTCACTGCCTAGGGTCACTATGTCTCTTAGTGTGTTTAAATCTGTAACAGTTCCCCAGACATCTTTACCATTCATCAAAATAATAATTTTTGAAAACAACATATCAACTATTTTCTTATATTTAGACGTAGCAAACACTTTGAGTCTGCATCTTCAAAGAAATCATGATTAATGACATAGATTCTGAAATCCTATGGCTTGGTTTGCCTCCTGACTTTGTCACTTCATAGCTTTGTGAACTTGGGCAAATTACTCAGTCTTTCTATGGATTAGGTTTCCTCATATATAAAATAGTAATGTCATAGTAACTACTATATAAGATTATTGGAAGGATTCAACATGTTTGGTAGGGTATACCAAGCATTTAGAACAATACTTGACACAGAAAGTTCTGTATTCATTATTGTTGTTGTTTTTATTATTGATGCCATGTGTTTACTTGATATAGAGTTTCTGAATGATAATTGAAATAATGTAAAAGCCATTCATATTTGGGATATGAGGTGTCTAGTGTTCTACCAATATAAACTCTGGATAAAGTCTACTTCAAACCAATGAAACTGCTCTTATGAAAAGGAAGTCATCTGGCTTCTTTACCTAAGCTTTCTCCGTAGGCAAGAGAAAAGCAGTATAGCCACACACTGTCAGGATAAAATAGAGCTACATAAAATTACTATTATCAGATGAGAAACTTCACATGAAAACAGTTATAAAATACATTAGACACTCCATGAACCAGAACTCACATAACTGGCACTCTTAAGACCAGCAAAAAAAAAAAAAAAAAATTACATTTATCTGGCCAGTTAACCAAGAGAGTACACTTACATTTATCTGGCAACTACCAATCTCCATGGGTGTTGGTTAACTGAGAGTCTTCTGTATGATATAACATCTTATAATAATTAATTGCAAAGACCCTAGTATTATATGCCAGATATTTACATGTCAAAAAAAAGGTTAATTCTCACTGAATTGAATATTTTGCAGTATTAAATCTTTTGTTTTCCTCTAGCTCCTTAGACATCAACTACCTCTAATCCCAATTTAATTTTCTGTATTACCCAGTATCACAAGGTCAAGGAGACGTCTACTATGACTTTGATAAAGGGAGAATATCAGCCATCACTCTCTCAGTTTATGGAAATTTACACATTGGTAATTTCTACACTCTTCAAACATCCCAAAGTGGCAGAAACCCATTTAAGATGATTTTCACTTAAGGGAAACAAGGCTAGATACAAAGGATGCCCACATGTTTAGGCAAATCTAAAGGGAAAAAACAAGTTTGCTACCTGTTATGAAAGTTTATTATAGTACTCCATAATCCCTCTCTAAACTTTTAAGCAGTGTATTTGAAAAGTCAATTTTTATTGAAAAGATCTGTTCAAGGCCAACATGTGTCTTTTGGGTACTTTTGGACAGGTGTTTAGCCTTTTACTTTACAGTGTTATTTCCTCCAAGTGCCTGGAAATTGTCCTTTTTAAATGACTCATCCCTGATTCTTCTGAGAGGTAAAAGTTATGCTAAATAGGTTTGTGATCCCCAATTATTTCAATGAAGATATTTGAAAGCTGGCTCCATATTGCTATTTTTAAATCACTTGGGGTCTCCCCATTTCTCTATCTGTCCCTTAATAGAATAATAAATGCTTATGTGATTTTTCAAGAAGTAATTACTAGAGCACTTAGCCAACTACTCAGAATTTTTAAGCTTAGATAACTAAACCAAACCATCTCTAAATTGAAAAAAAAACTGTTATTTTATTTTTTGTATAACTATTACTAATTAGCTTAGATTTCAACAAATTAAGTGAAAGCTATTTTAATTTGAATGTGTTAGACTATGTTGACTATATGTCAATCTCATGAGTATAGCTTCACCTTATTTGCAGTCATATTTTAGTAACATAATCACAGTGTAATTATTATTGAGAACTCCTAGAAAATTCACTTATGTTTCTGTTACAATAAGCATTATAAAATGTCACAGAATAGCCAGTATTTCTATTAAATATTTTATAAATTAGTAAAGAAAAAGGAAATAAAACAACAAAATTATTTTCTATCTTCTTGAAGTCTTTAAATATCTTTGCAACTCTGAAAGATCACTACTAAATATTATATTTGTCATTTTCAGAAGGTTTGATTTGAAAAATCTGTAGCTTAGTTTTTTAGAGTAGAAACAACTAGTTTTAAGTTGGACTGTTTGTTAATAAAGAATTTCTCTGAAAATAGGTACAAATGTGAAACAAACTCTTACAAAAATCTTTAAATAAAATTAATTTTATGAAATATTTAATTATTTTAAAGTGTTCATCTAAAGTCTTTCTGTTCCTAAAATGAAAGTTTATGTAATTTGTGCATCTAGGGGGAAAAAAAAAGCTATCTAGCAAAAGCATTTTACAGAGAAAAATCTTGAAAAGCTTTAACCACTTCATTGAATAATTAATGAGCAGAGGTCACATCTGCATTAGTCAAATAAAATAAAGTGTCACTGTTAACTGGAAAATCTTATTCATTCCTTAAGGTTCCATATTAACTTGAGCAATGGAAAAACTGAATTGTAATTTTTTTCCTCATTAAATAAATGTGTAAATAATACTAGTTATCTATGTACTTGTAATCCTAGAAATATATAGTTTAATTTGTTATCATAATGAATCACAATGAATGAACACCGTAAAGTAGAGATGCCTAATAGCAACTTAGCTCAATTAGTAAGGTAACATGATTTTAAAAATAGATTTGGGATGCTTATTTTAAAGAATGTACTTTCATTTCTCATTTGCCTTATATAGAAAGAGTAGATAGAAAATTCCTGAAGCTAAGCTCCACTGTTCATGCCCCTTCCCACAAAATCGCAGATCTGGCCAACCTGCGAACACCAGTAGGAAACGAGCAGGATAGAATCAGCCAAAGGGGCATGAGATGAGATGGAGAAAAACTGGCTATTGAGGATGGAGGAACGAGAAAAGAAATAGGTCCCAATAGAAAATGCAACATGGTGGAAGGGCAGGTTGGGATCTAGGAAATGCATTTATTTGACAATTAGGGAAATAGTAGAAGTAATTCTTTTACTTACATGTTTTTATGTGAACAAAATTATAAATGAGTAAAATCTCCATATATCCATGAAATAGAAAAACAGAAGCTGTTTTATTGCCTCTTTTTTTTTGATCTATATAAACTTGATTAGCAAATGTTAAATTTTTAAAAATATATTTGTAAAATCCTTAGAACTGTGTCTGCTTGTAGCTATTATTATATTTAACAAGGCCAAAATGATCCTCACTGAACTTGTTTAATTTATATAGATAAAGATTCTATGTCACTGGGAGATTATATATATATATATATATATATATATACTTTTTTTTTAACGAATAGAATTCAGTTTTCACCAAAACAATAAATGGACTGACACTTTATAACACTGAAGTAAAAACTTAAAATGACCACCACCATACACTAAATTCTTACTCTCTTTTTTTTTTTTCTGTGGTATTATTTGTCCTCTCTTAACAGATATGTAATTGCATGGCTTTTCAATTTTCCCAGCACCAGTCCTATGAATATTCTCTTTTGAAGCTGTGTTCTTGAATTCAAAAGCAGTTCTAGACAGACTAGAAGTCTTTGGCACTCCATAGTAGCCATGGGAATGAACCTTCTCCTTTAGCTTCCTGTCTTTATCAGGGGTAGCTCTCATTTTCATCCATACAGAATGCATTTTGATTACTTATTTTTATATAGAATGCATCTAAAAAATGTAATAATTCATAATGGTTTAATTGAAAATGTATTTGCTGAATTTATATTCTCAATTGTGTCTCATTGCAAACATATATATATATATAGTAATATATATATATTACTATATATATTACTATATATATATTACTATATATATAGTAATATATATATTACTTTTAGTAATGCTGAATATATATACATACATACAACATTACTAAAAGTAATAATTATAGAAAACTTTGAAAAAATCTGACTTGGATTATGATTTATAGCACATATCTGTTACTCCCTTTAATATGATAGGCATCCAATTATCATGTAAGGTGTTGGTATTTTCTTAGGGTGGTACACACTTAAGTTTTCAAGATTTGTGTCATGAACCAAATAGACACAAAATAGCAGGTAAGAGCAATGAAACTTTTATAGAACTCTGATTTTTCCTTTTAATTCCCTTTCCTCCACTGAGGTGAATTCTATTGAATCATTTTCATATAAAAGTGATAAAATATTTCAGAAATTATTGAGTTTTGATAATGCAAACATATAGCAAGTAGACTGTTGTTACATGCGTGCTGTGTGCTTTGCAGAATTCAAACTACTATTTATTAGCTCTGGTTTTACTTTATTATTATTTTCACTACTGATTCGTTTTTAAAGGAGCAGCAGAGGATTTCCGGTCTATAATACGTTACTCACTAGGACCATATAAAATCGTATTCTGTGCTCGGTTTTAACTGCAGTAAGTACCATATACTATTAGATACGTTGCAGTCATCTTTAGCACTTCATGTGGTTAGTCAATTTTAAAGAAGTTTTTCATCAGAAATGAAAGCTACTCAAATGGAGACCCTGGGAGAAAGAATATCCTCCAGGTAATTCAAGAACACAAGCCTATCAAACATGACATCCAGAGATAAATTAATTTGCAAAGGATAATTTCCTCTAAATATTTTGTCTGAACTCTATTAACCGTTTTGTCTTTTTATTTTTCCTCTTATGAATCATCTTTGTCTTCGTCTTTGTCTGCTACCTATAATCATTATTAAACCACATACAGTAATCCTATAACCTGGAGCCTATGGGTGAATAGATAGAAAATGTAAAATCAAAATAAAGATAAATAAGGAATTTAATATAACTTTGGCTAAAGAAAAAAACAAAAGTGTCAATCTACCTAAAAAAAAAATTAAATTAAATACTACCCATAACAGAATATACATAACTACATATGAAATATTTTGAAATAAAATATATTATTACTTTTTATATTTTTGAAACACTGAGTTACATAAATTGTACCCTCCATATAATTCATAGTTATTTCCTAATACCTAATTGGATTTGTACATGTATTTAATATACAATATATTGATTTCTCAGCTCTTTCTCATTGCTGTCTGAGGGCTTTATTTCATTGGAACAGTCTGACCTGGCACTCAGCAATAAATTGTAGCCTGCAAAGAACCTGAAATATACAGCATAACCTAAATTATTTGTCCTTTGTTACATATTTCTAGTGACACTCCATAATGTTGATAAAAATAATTTGCTTTATTTCCTATGGAGTATATTTTTCAGCTGATAGTCTTCTAAATTGCTTTATTTCTTATAGAATCTGATTTTCTTAAATCCCAGGAAAAAAAGCATACACACATCACTACACAAGAAAAGATACAATGCTTCAAAGTTAGTTTTGAAAGTTCTTTGCATAAGCCAGCTTGCCATCTGTGCATTTTATAGCCCTGCGATGGCCCAATCCTTCTCGTCCTTAGTGAATCTGGGACAGGACGTTATAATTTAACTTAAATTGCTCTTTAATCCATGAATAGAAACCCTGGTGTATGATAACAGATGATTTCAGGTTTGAGCTCCCAAATGCTTTCTCCTGATTAAGTAAGAAAAGAGCCAAAATTTAGCCCCACTTTGTAAGCAAATAACCATGTCCTAAATTGCCTGGTCCACTGGCCTTCATCCAGGTTTAAAATGAGTTGGTTTAAAATATGGAATCTGACTCTCTGACTCTGAATTTCCAATATGTCTCACACCTCCTGGGGGTCACAAGGTTGTTGGGATACTGCAAGAGGACCTCAAGGAGCCCCATAATTCCAGTAGACAGTTGTTCCAGTGTGACCCCTTGGAACGCTGGGTCATTGTCTGTCAGTTAACCCAGGGTGTGTCCAACTCAATGCTGTAGGAAGCAGAAATGTTTTAGAGAATTTCCAGAGAAGTGCCTAGAGGAGCAGGAGTCCAAACATAGAGGACTGACGTGAGAAGTGTTTGTTAGAACAAGGCTGGGACATCGCAGGTTCCTGGCTCAGGTCTCATTTGCTGCTTTGGGCACTTGAGATTGGCCCGCACTGCTGTGGCATGTACTTTGTGCATTGAGTATTTAGAAGGGCCCTTCCGAATCCTTGCACAAGAAGTGTGTGCTTCCACTGGTGAACCTAACTGATGACGAGGAATAGCACACGGGAAATAAAGCCATCCCCACGTAAGAAGATTGTGGTGGTTCTGAGCAGTGTGGGCTGGTGTGGGCTGAACAGTCCAGGGACACACAGATCAGTTCATCAATTTTCTCCATAAACATCAAGCTGCTCATTACTCTGTGCTGGATGGGGTTCCACTAAGAACTGAAAAGTGAGCAGGAGATATGTAGTACTTGTTTCTGCCGATCTGTAAGAGTCGCTACTCATCTATTGCATGTTCAAAGCAGTTCCAATTTCAATTAAAAACAAACAAACTTGGATTTTCACTTGAGGTGTTTTGTTTGTTGGTTGGTTTGTTTATTCTTTGTTTTTCCCTCCGTGTGTGGTGCTTTTGTTTATTTTGTTTTGTTTTTGTTTTCAGCAAAAGGAGTATGCACAATGCTGTGAGCTATTTATGTAGAGAGTGTATCATATTGATCTTTGTATCCCCAGCAGCCAACAGAGTGCCTAATACGTACTAGTATTAAGGAACGTTTGTTAAATATAGAATACCTTGTACTCTTGCACTGAGCACATGACAAGCATTTAATTAGATGTCTAATTTGCACATGAGGAGAATCAGTTCTTCCTTAACATGTCCTGCCAATCTCTCTTCAGCCTCAGTCCAACTGAGCAAATCTGTCTGTGTCATTTCCTTCTACTTCAGAATGGGCAAGTCTGGCATAAGAAGTACGTAGTACATATATGCCACTCAGATGTCCCTAAGTATTCCACTTGATTATGACTGAATATGGCATATCTATAATCCATCCATTGAGATTCTCCCCCAAATTTTGTCCCAAGAGATTAAAAACTGGACTAGACTTACTAGCACAGGGGATGACATATAAATCTGTTGACTAAGTAAAAGCAAAATGGGGGATGCCAGGATGACTCAGCAGGTTAAGCACTTGTTTTGCAGCCCCAGGGTCCGAGGATCGAGTCCTGGACCCGGCCCTGGCCCATGGAGACCCATGTGCTGACCTGGGGTGTGCCCCTAGTTCAGTTCTTGCCAGGGCCCACGTTGGGGGCCGCTGGCCTGGTTCCTACCCTGCATGGCCCTGTGCCCACCTGTGGAGTGGAACTGTGTTGAACACTGATAATGTGCAACTATGAAGGTTGCTCTGGGCCCCCACCCCCTGTCTCTCTTTGTGTGTCAAAAAAACCCAAAAACAAAACCAATAAAAATAAATAAATAAAAGCAAAATGTATAAGAACAAAAATAAAATAAAAATGAGCCTCTTCACTCTTATAGACATTGTATGTTTCAAATGACTGCTACACATTACTGTGTCTTAGGATGACAGAACAAGAATAAAATGATGCACAGAAAACTTTAAGTGCTGAACTGGAAAAAAATGAACTAGGCCAGTCAAACAAACCTGTGTGAACAAAGAAAGGTGCTGTGATAGCCAGACTTACAAAGGATTATTGTACAAAAGTGTATCAGGAAATCCTAGGTACTCTAGAACTATATACTTAATCCTAACTAAACTTTAGTAGGTCTTAGAAATCAAAAATGACACAAAACCATATTTACCCCAGACTTAATCGCAAATTTAGATATTGTTAATGCTTAGTCTTTTGGAGTAATTTCAAGACATTTTGAGCAATATTACATGTATTCAGCTGATTTCAAAATTTAATTCATATTTAAATGTGGAAAATCATTTTAAAGAGGACCAACTAGAAATTGCCTTAGAGAGAGCTCAAATCTGTTATAGTACAGTAATGATATGCAGAAAGCATTAGATTGTATGAATAATTTATATATGAAAATAATTTCTCATTGCCAACTAATATATTAATTTAAATATATAAAGTCTACTGTGGAATATCTCTTTAGGTTCCCATCACCTGCTAATGTGCAATTTCACACTTATCTTTTTCTCATAAGAATTCCATAAGAAATGTATGTCATTGTTTCGTTCTCCTCAAGCTGCTACAGTAAAATACCCTAGACCATGGGACCTAACAAACGTTTCTCTCTCATAGCTTTGGAGGTTGGGGATCCAAGGTGCAGATGGTGGCAGCCTCTGTTTCTTTCTGGTGAGCACCTACTCCGGGCTTCTCACTGTGGACTCACATGGCCTGGCCTTGGTGCTGGCTCTTAGAGAGAGACGGCTCTTTGTCTTTCTCGTCTTACAAAGGCACTAATCCGCTGAGGGCTCCACCATAATCTAAAAATAATTCTCTCCCAAAGCTGATACCCTCCCAAATATCATCACAGTGGGGTGAAGGCTTCCACCAGTACATTTTGGGGAGATGCAAACATTAAGCACAAAACAGCCACGCACAAATCTACCTACATGCTATCTGAATATACCAAAAAGCACACCATGTGGAAGTACATTAATTTCCTTTTTATTAAAAAGCCAAATTATTTCAAAAAACTGAATGTGGTTTAATAACTCAGCAGGTGCACTGTTTTCCAGGTAATAAGCTAAGCATACTAGCTTTCAAATTAAGGGGGAAGTCCTTCTCCAGATGGAATCGTCCATGTTGGTTTCAGGTAACTGAATTATCTTCTAATGCTCCAAGGCCCAGGCTATTGGTCAGACTTGGGAAGACAATCTGGACACATGGGGGCTGAACTAACTCCCTTTTCTTTCTCCATGCCTGAGCCTATAGAGTTCTTTAGCTGCCATACCTTCACACAGCCTTTCCTGGTAGATTTCCTCACTCAAAATGTCAGGACAAGGACTTGTTAAATCTTTAGTTTCTAGACTGGGTCTGGGATGCGATCGCACTCATGAGTGTTGACTGAATGAATCAATTCCTCCACAATACGAGCTTCATGGGGTTAGAGACTTTGGTTATTCTGCTTGCTGTTGGCAGAATAGTGTCTAGCACATAGGAGCCACTAGGCACTGAGCGTGTAGTAGGCCTTTGAGGAAGAGAAGGAGAAAAAAATTCTACTAGGATACTTACAATCTTCACCCAGGAATGGACTATTGGAATACATAGGAGTGGTTGAATGAAAAGAAACACTAGGGCCAAAAATTAGAAGACGTGAACTTTAACCCCTGCTTAGTGTCTAGAGCAAGTCACTTAACCCTTCTGAGCATATTTTCTTATCTAAAAATATAAATGCAATCATTTCTCCTCCTAGCTTTTTATACAATTGCGTGATCCAATAAATTATGTGACAGTTCTATTCGAACACATGTGTAAATGAATTTTTGTCAGTCTTCTTGTCTGTGCCTGAGTCAATCACATACTGTATTTCCACTTCAGAACAACAATAATTTAAGTGGGAATTATTATAATCATGTTTTACAGGAAAAGAATCTGAAAGGCACAGATAAATAACTTGCCTGAGGTTCACAACCCTGGATTCTCACTCAGAGCTTTTTGGGTGTCTTATTAATTCACTCCAAGTACTGGACCAAAGCTCTTTGTGTAACCTTGACTCAAATTACTTCTTCAGCTTTTTCTGATTTGTTTTGCATTTCACATGAACTTGAAACTTTCTAATTATTAAACTAAATCATTATTGAAATTGATTAAGTGAAGGGAGAAACTAGGGTAACTAATTTGTGCAAGTGAGCATGACCTATACAGGAAAATACATATTTGAAGGAAAGATCATTACCAAAATGTTCATTTTCTCCAAATCCCTTTGGGTATACAATTACATTCCTTATCATACTTTCCAAGATTTTAGGATAGTATTTCAATGCCAGATTCAGTCTATGTCAATCTCATTTGCAAACATCTTTACTGTCAGGATCGATAGTTCTTCACAACTTCAGCTTGGAGTTCCCTCTGCCTCTGGTATCGCCTGCCATCAGACTGGTAGCTAAGCTTGGTTTTGACAGACACGGTTTCCACTTTCTAAGTCATTAATAACACTTGGGAAATTTCTTCTCACTTGGCACAAATCAGAGACAAAGGCATGAAAATAGATTAAAAATTATCAGGTCTGGATGTGTGTGTGCATGCACGAGCATACACCTTTGTGAGTGAAGGAAGCGTACAATCTGATTGCTTTAAATCAATTCTCCTTCACTGTGATGGAACTTTTATTTGAAAAGAAAGTTAAAGAGGTCAAGGATTTTACCTTTTGCCTTAGGTTTTGGGACCCACAGACTGAGAGACTGTGAGAGCTATAAAGGGCCCTTGAGAGTAACCTACTCACTAGCATTGAGGGCAGTTTGGGTGGGTTGGGGTAATGTGGGGAGTTGCTCAGGTTTACGGTGCCATTCTGCTGACCTCACCCTGCTTACCAGAGTCTCTCCAGCCTGTTAGTGGTGACCAGGAAGCAACCCATGTGACCCAAGTAGCTAACCTGTACATTTAATGGCTACTTTATTCATTCATTCATTCAGTATTTCTTATAGTAATAACAATAAATGCAGTGTGTTTTATGACTTCTAAAGATCTTGTAAAATATTAGCAAAACTCACAACAATAACCACAACCACTTCATGAGTACTTGGTACATGCCAGATGCTATGCTAAACAACTTACATAAGTGATTCATTCATTTAAGTATAATTTTGAGTGCTTACTATGAACCACCTAGACTCTAGGTACTGAGGATACAGCAGTGAGCAAGACAGACTAAAAATTCCAATTTCAAGAAACTTACTTTTCATTTTGGTATGCAAATATAAATAAGTAAAATAATTGCATATGAGATTGCAATAAATACTAAGGAGAAAAAAATAAAGCAAAGAAACTTAATACAAAGTATTGACGTGCAGAAGTGAAAGTTCACATAGAAGATCCAGGGAAGGTCTCACTGAGAAATTGCATTTCAATTGCATTTCAAATGTCAAAATGACATCAAAGGCGCTAATGTATAAGGGAAACAATTTACGCATGATTCTCCATTATACAATTTCCTTTGGAGTAAATTTCCGTCCAGCCTTTGTCAATATGCATGCATGTGTTCCCTATTGGACTCAGCAGCATTTTCCTCTCTACAGAAGCCATATGAGAAAATATGGCTTGTGTGAAAATGTTTTAAAAAGTGAGGGAGCTAGCCATGCACATAGCTGAGGCATGGACACTCTAGGGCAAAAATCATGACTCAGACATTCCAGGGACAGTTGGGATGTCAGCATGGCTGGGACAGAGGAGACGAGATGAGGTGAGGTGAGAGAGTACCATGCTGAGTGAGATGAATGAAGGGGTTCAAAGCTTCATGGCAGGTGTTCTTTGAGTTTTATATGTGATCAAAACTTAGGGTAAGAGAGGACAAGCTGCTTTTCCAGATCACTCAGCTGAGTAGCAGAGTTGATATTATTTATTTATTTATTGAGAGAAGAAGAGAGGGAGACAGGGAATAAGGAAAGAAGTGAGGGCGAAAGAGAGACAGAGAGAAGGGGGAGGGCCCAGAGCAGTCTCCATAGTTGCACATCATTAGTTGTGACATGGTTTCATTCCACACAGGGGGATGTGGGACCCTGTGGGGCAGGAACCAAACTCAGGGTCTCCCTCATGGGAGGCGAGAACATTTGCCTCTGAGCCATCCCAGTGGTTTTCAGTTGCACCACAGTTCAGTATATGGGGTTTGCACGGGACAGGGTTGGGAACTGAACCCCAGACCTCATGATTGCGAGATAAGCACTCAACTGCTGAGGTATCCTAGCATCCCCCAAGTTGATATTTTAAAACTTTATCTGTTAATTCTGAAATCCATGATAATAAGCATGATGCTATCTTGCATATATTAAAGAAAGATGAATGCAAATACCTGAATACACAGGCACAAGTGCTAAACAGAAAGTAAAATCAAATGCTATGTGTTTGATTATTATATCTGGAATGAGGTGACAAGCCTTCTTAAAAGAATTGCTATTCAACTTGGGCTCTCATAGATAGGTATCACTTTAAGAAACCAAGATGAGTTTATGGACATTCCAAATAGATGATCAAGAAAAACATCCTCTTCATCTTTATAATTATTAACAATAATTACATGTACAAATTGTTTTAATATTCTAGTTGTTGTTTAAATTAAAAAAAAATTATTACATTGGGGACATGAGTTCAAAGGCTTGAAGATTTGTCTATCCACCTGCCTTTTAGAGATCCCTTCATTTAATCCACAGGATCTTTCAATCAGACTTGCCCAGAAGTAAACTGTTACCTTTACCTACAAACCTAGATATGCATTGTCAATAAATGTTGTTATCCTCTGAAATGACCAAGCTTTAAACCTGTAGGTCATTTTAGATAAGTTCTTCTTGTATCCAATTCAGTCTCCAACTCCAATACGTGTTAATTTTCTTACTTATATATCTCTTGAACCTGTCCCCTTTCTGTGTCTCCTGCCCCTGACACTATTAGATTCTTATATTAAGTCACATGACTTAAGAAGAAGAAAAAAAGCCACTTCATCAAATTTTTGTTTTGTCTTATTCATTCATTCAATCATTCATTCATTCACTCATTCACTCATTCTATACTTATTAAGTACCTACTTCTTTCAGGTGTCATAAGAGATGTTGGCAATAGAAAGACAGATTATTGTCCTCGAGAAACTTATCATCTGGTAGGAGAAGGAAAAACAGCCCAGTCAACAGGCAATGGCACTGCAATATCCATATCTTCAGAAGTGGGCAAAGGGCATCCATCAGTATTTAACAAGGAGAACCTAACAAGGCCCTCTCTATGATTAAAATACTTTCATTGTATCTCATTGCCTTCAGGATAGAGAGTGCATAATTTAGCAGTGCATTAACAAGTCCCTTATTCATGAAGTCGCTACGTAATTATTCATCCCCACCTCTTGTTTCTCCTCATGTGCAACCTACCAACAACCATACAAAGCAATCACCAACCCTTGGATTTTCTCTAACGCTAGGCATGTGCTTTCAGTCTAGCTGACCTACTGTCTGTTCTCCAGTCTCTCAACACACACAAACTCTTCCTTCCCCTCATTTCAATGTCTGTTGACAACTACTCATCTTTCAAGACTCATCTTAGCTGCAAAAACCTGTTCTGACTCACCCAGACACTTTGAGCTCTCGAAAAGACAGGAAACCTCCACGGTACCACTTACTTTGGGTTATAGCTGTGTTTACTTTATCTGCCCAGCCGCTGAGCAACTCGACAGAAGGAACTGTGTCTTCCTTATATGTGTATTCTACATCTAATGTGGTGCCCAGCACATAGGGGATGTTCCGTAAAACAATGAGAATGATAACAACAGCAATCACAGTTATGGCTATTATCCAATGTCTGAAGTCCAGTGATACATACGAATTTTTTTCATTTAATTTCATTTAATTTCACAGAGGAGGAAACTGAGGCAGAGGAGGCAGCTAGTGCAAGTTTCCATCACTTTTGAGTGGTTGAGTGGGGCTTAAACCCAAATAGTCTGGCTCCAGAACATATATCCTTTAACTGCCATGCTATTGTAAGGACCATTGCATTATATTTTTCTTTATTTTGTAGATGAAGAAACTAAGAACATCAAATGTCTTCTCTAGCATTACTCACTTAATAAACGGAAAGCCAGTGTTCAAATTTATAATGACTTTGACTCCAGAACTTGTGCTAAATGTATCAACAGATGAAATCACTTTCTCAATCCCAATTTCCTAATCTGAAAAATAAAATTTAAACAGCTAGACCATATACACTGCACATCTCTCTCCAATTCCAACAATTAATTTATTTTTAAAATCATCGCAGACTTTTTGTTGTTGTTGTTCTTTGCTTTGTAGGTGCTTCGGTGAAAAAACAAAAACAAAATATTTTGTTTTAGTTCATATACAAATTTGATATAGTAAAATGACACCCAAAAGATTATGTTTCAAGGAAAAAGACAAAATGAGGAGCTTCATCCCTCATCAGGGCTTTCTAGAGCCGGGAGAAAGCACAGCTCAAACTCGTAGATTCTGTCTCCGGAGTATTTCTCACTCTTGGCTCCATCCAGGAACACAGGCCACTAATCTGGGCTGGATACCACTGTGCCTGCCCCACCAGCAGCCAGGTGCTGCCCCAGCTTGCCACCGTGCGCTTCACCCAGCAGGCGACTCACCCACCACTGCTGTGATCACAACCACCACTTCCCCAGTTCCGCTTTGTACCAAATTCAAGCTCTCAATCATAGCTTGTATCAAATCTCCCTAATTGTTGTTTGTTTCTTCTTTTTTTTCCTCATGTAACTAGAAACGTCACTTCTCACTGCTGGCTTGAGGGCATTGTTGTAGTGAACACAGTTGTTCCAAGCATTCATGTTACCTCCTTGGCTTCCTCATAGATTATCAAACATGTCTCTCCTGTTTTCAAAATTATTCAAAAGTCATGTCTTCTGACTAGCTTTTTCAACCCAATACTTCCTGGCTTTGGTATTTCTAATTTTTTTCTAGTATCTATTGAGAAGTCACTAATTGAGAAAAAAACCCAAAAACTTTGAGACCAAGTTATTCACATTGTCTAATGGAAAAACACACAAAGGAATTGCTCTGAGTCACAAGTCTGCCAATTATTTTAGCCTCAGTCTTACTCATCTGTAAAATGGAAACATTAGTATAAATTCCACTGCCTTATGAAGATTAAATGAATTTTTATTTATTAAGCACGTGTATGTTGAGTACACACTATGTGCTGACATTGCTCTAGGAATAAGGTATTTATTCAGTAAGTGACACCAATATTTTTATGTGTGGGTGATCCAAAATATATTTTTGCATTTTTCCCAATTAAACTATAGATGTTTCATATTAATCATAGTTTTCAACACTTAGTACCATAACTTTTCATAACAGTAGAGGATGAATAACCATCAACAACTGAAAAAAAGTCATTTATTTAATGTTTCTCAATTTAAAAGAAACTATGAAATCCTTCCTTCCCTATGCCCAACCTCCCACCTACATTAAACCATCTGAAAGGTCTGATTTGGTAAAGATCAAACAGGTGTTTTAACATTTGAACAAGCTCAATGATATAAAATTCTGCCAGAATCTCCTGTTTTATAATAAGAACAGATGGTCACAGATAAGTGCCACATCAGCTATTGATGATGCTGAAAACACATCTTCATCACATAAAAAGGAGAGGATGGAATTTTTAGACATAACCGTTTTCTAGATGTGGGCTACATTGTGCACAACACACAAGCTATCAATTTGATTATAATAGAACGAAATCCAAATTTTAAAGAATGTCAATAAAGCATTTGGCTGCCTTCCTATATCAAGTGTAGACTCATTCCCTTCTCCGCATTTGATTCATAAAATGAAAATACTTTATATATGAGCTTTGTGTGGAACTCTTGACATTACTGAATAATTTTATTCATTCCAAAGATCTTTCACTTTTTATGACTGATTTAAGTGCTTGACATTTTCTTTTCTTTTTTTTCCACAAAAGGAATAATTGAACAGAACAAAAAAGTATCATTTTTATCAAAATAATCTAAACATGATTAGTTTCATTCTGACAGAAATTATTAACGTATCACTCAGTCCACTGAGGCATGAATTTTTAGTTAATTTTAGAATTAAATGTCAAAAAAGATGTTACATTAAAAACTTTGTGTGGATCAGTTTAACATATTCTAGTCACTCAATATTAATGAATAGCTTCTTGATACAGATAGGCACTTTACAGATGATGTGGTGTATGAGATACAGATTAGAAGAGAGGAACAAATCAACTGGTTCCTTTTGTTACATTTTGCCAACCCTTGAATAGTACATAAATGAGCACTATTTATCTCCAATTATTTCCTGCCAGTTCGTGTAGCAAAAACATCTTCTCATAGTTCTATGTTTCTGTGATTGTGTGTGTGTGTGCGTGTGTGTGTGTGTGTGTGTGTGTGTATGTGTTGTGTGGCATTTATACTACGTGTCTACCAATCACAGTCTCGGCTGCAGATTTCTGGAGAACTTGACAACTGAGACCAGATTGGCAAAATCAGGACTATTTCCTGTTAGAATACTGACAACTTAACTCTGAAACATTTCAGAAACATTTCATCTTATACTTCAATTATCCCAGCATCACACAATATGAATTACATTATCATATTTTATGGATGAAACAGATCTACAGCTGTATTTATAATTATGCAGACATAAAGAAATGTGGGCCTGATTTCTGCTAGTTGGAGTAATAATTATTGGCTATCTCTTTGATTCCTTGAGAGAGTATTGATGAAGAGAATGCACAATGAGCTCTTTGTAGAAAACTCAAAAACTTGAAATCTCAGCAGAAAGTAAAGCACAAGAACTTGAAAGGAAGTTGATGGTAAAAATCCTTTAGGAAGTGAGTGGAAGATTAATTTACTTTACATATTCACTTCCTTTATTAGGTTATTTCCAAATGCACATAACAGGATTGTAATTTTTAAAGTGGAAGTTTAATTTTGGGAAACCCAGTTTGTATTCAATGAAGAGCCTACTGGGTATAGGGCACTGAGGAAAATCAGAATATTTTGTGACCTTTGCATTCAAATTGGAGAGATAAGGAATAGACAAACATATTTATGATGTTATAAATTAAACTATAATTCAGACAAGAGGTGTCTCATGGTAAATTGTCAGATAAAAGACAAACATTGAATGTAGAGATAGACAAGATATTCTGGTGCAAGAGGTTGAGAAACTTTCATAGATACGGTAGGACTTATGTTGGTGTTTCAAAGAAAAACCTCTACAATGGACATTGTTTTTCAAAATACATATTGTTAATATTAATAATAATGATTTTTATAATTATGACATATGTATTATGGACATATTGAGCTTGCATCTCCTTTATTTGGCTCTAATTCTATATAAGTACGTTCAATATTGACTAAAGGGGAAACCGGGATGGCTCAATGGGTTGAACCCTTGCCTTTCATTCCCAGGAGTCTGAGGATTGTATTCCAGCCCCGGCCTGTGCGAATCCTTATACTAAACTGGAGTGTGCCCCCAGTTTGGTTTTTACCCAGATGAGCTTCCCATGTGGGAGGCCCCCAGCAGGGGCATGCCTCCCATGCAAGAGGCCTCTGGCCCAGATGCTGCCCTGCACAGCCCCATGTCCACCTGTGGAATAAAACTATATAAAAAATTAGTGACATTCAACTATGGAGACTGCTCTGGGCCCTCCCCCCTTCTCTCTCTCTCTCTGTTGGAAACAATTAAAAAAATAAATAGATATTAAAAATGGACTAAAAATAAGACATCAAAATATAAGATAAATCCGTTTTTAAGTCATTTATTTTGTTCTTTGATGAACTAAACTATATTCAATGAGTAAAGGGCGATTGAACAAGCCATGGAAATCAGAGAAAAAATTTCCTAAAATGGAAAATGATTTGCCTTATTCAGTAATAATTTAGATCACATGTTATAAAATTTTTTTAATGAATAAGAGATTTATAGAGTGCATTTATAGAGTGCAAACCCCACTGTTAAAAGTTTATTATATACCAGAACATTTACTGGAATAGAAATAAAAAGAAGAGGGAAACAAGAAAGAGGAAAAGGAAAAAGAGAGGGAAAAAAAAGAAAGCAAAGTTTTCAGGCACCAGGAAAATTCTATAGAAAGATGCAGACTTAATTATGATTTTGGATTTATCCTGATTAAAGGAGTAAGTACTCACTCTTGATTTAGAAAATAAGGTTTCTTCTAACCTTTAAAAGCATATGTCAAATGGGAAAAAATGAGTGATACTTCTTATACCCATTTAGAAAAAAAAACAAAAAACCACACATATAAAAACATCCTTAAAGAAAAATATTTTTTAATTTTTTTATTGTTTTTGACAGAGAGAGAGGGAAAGAGAGAGAGATACAGAAACAGGGAGAGAACTGAACTGGAGGAACTCCCCAGTTCAGCATATGGGTTCACATGGGCCAGGGCCAGGATTCGATCTTCGGTCCCCGGCGCTGCAAAGTGAGCACTTAACCCACTGAGCCATCCCAGCTTCCCCAAGAAAAATATTTTATAGAAAAAAAATATTACTCTCATTGTATCATAACATTTCTATTTTTTATTACTTTGCCCACATATACTTATTCAGTTTGATCATTATCTAAATTTTATTTTATAATCTGTAGTAACATTTTTTAAAAATCTGATACATTTTTAAAGAATCTGTCTACTTTCAATTCAAAAGTGAAGATTTACATGTCTGGTAACCTTAGTCTAAAAGGTCCTTGCAAAGATTCTTGTCCTTGAAAAGTCAACTTCCTCATAGCTATTTTGAAAAGCAGAAACTTTAGCAGATTTGGGGCATTTTTGTAAAGACTTCAGGAGAGAGTTACCAAACAAAAACAAAAACAAAAACAAAAAAAATGAAAGGGATTATTTGTGTTGTCATTTATAAGAGGGCAACCTCTCTATGATGGAAAGTCAGGACAACCACCTGTTCTTCAAAGAATCTGGGAAAATAGCCTCCTTTAATCTAAAACACCATCTTGGGGAGAAGCTGGGATGGCTCAGTGGGTTAAGCACTAACTTTGCAGCACCGGGGACTGAGGATCGAATCCCAGCCCCAGCCTGTGTGGACCCATATGCTGAACTGGGGAGTTCCTCCAGTTCAGTTCTCTCTCTGTCTCTGTCTCTGTATCTCTCTCTCTGTTAAAAACAATAAAATAAAATAAAACACCATCTTGGTAGTGACCAGATGGTAGATGTCTTTGGTGAGTACAGATTTCCAGCATTTCAGACCTGCTTTATGGTGCTTGCAAGTATATGCAAAAAGACACCAGGCTGTTCAATGCTACGCATCAGCTGTCAACTATTGAATAGTTCTGTTTGTGGATTTAGGCATGCTTGGGGTATTTCTTATCTGTTGGGCCACAGTCTCTCAGGAATATAGAACTAAACTGTTATAAAACCTTAAGAAGGGACAATGAAATGAAGATGAAGAGCATCACTGATGTCTCCCCCACCCAATCCTTTGAGGTACCTTGAAAAGTTGGTTCACCATAACTCACCTGACACTCCTAGTTGCCGACACAGCCCCATTGTTTTTCCTATACAGACAGGATCCTGATTTGGTTTAGGAAAGCTCTACACCTAGTCCTAGGGAGGTACTCATTTTTCCAGTCTGCCTTGGTTATACAGTTCTGAAAAATGGGGTACAAGCAGATATTCACTGGTGGTTTTCTCCTGCTTCCTTCTCCTCCTTCCAGGAACATGGATGCAATGTCTGGAGCTGCCAAAGCTATCTAACAATACATGAAACAACCAATGTAAGAGAAAATGTAAACATGCTGAGGAAGCAAAAGGGGGTTAATGATAAAAAGGTGGGTCCAGGCCGTCATTACCGAGCAGTTGAAATGCAAACAGTCCCTTACCTCTGATGTTCTTTTCCTAGGAGAAAAATTAACCCAAATGTATTTAAGTCACTGTTGGTCATGTGCAGTAGACACTCAGTTAACTGGCACCCATGAGGATTGGTAGATGATGGATAAATATAAGTAGCATCTCCCTTAACCAGAACTCAAGCAACTGGTATTTTGTTATGGGTAGCCTCACACAGTCTCAACTGATAAACCTGGTATAGTAGAAAGAGCAGTCTGCTAATTTGATTATTTACTCTCTTGACTTATCAATGTCTAAAGTTCCCAGGTGAGTGAAAACCTGGATGAGGTCGCTCAGTGTCATAAAAGACTTAATGTCACCTTCACAGTTGTCCAATTTAGAATCAAAATACTTTTGACTACTTAGTTTGAAAATCTTCCTCAGTATAGCACACTCTTCATTAACCAGAACTCAAGCAAATGGCACAATCTCAAGAAACCAGCAAAAAAAAATTGCTGTTGGCTTGAGAGTGCCAGTAGCTTTGGCTTCAGTTAGCAGAGTCTATTTACATTTATCTGGCATCTACCAATCACCATGGATGGTGGTTAACTGAGAATCTAGTGTATTTATAAAATTACTACACGATTGGGATAAGTTAACATGCCCATGATAAAAACAATAATGAGAAGACTAAAAACATTTTAACGAGCTCTGCTTTAATCATTCCCTGAAATAAATATAATAAAGGATCTCTAACATTTATTGGATATTTTTTCTTCCCCTAACTGTTCCAGCTATACCTATATTTTTTGGGATACATTCACTTATCTTTGTTATCATTTATTTCATAAGTCACAGTTCATTTGGTTTTTAATATATATGTACATATAGAAATTTATGTTTATTCATACAATCCTGTTTGTGGCTGTCAATCTTGCTTAGAATTCTGTTAACCAACTGATAAGGGAGATGATAAGCCATGGGAAAGCGTTGGAAGGATCCATTGTAGGAAGCAAAAAGAGTAGATGTTTTAGGTCTTTTGAATTTACCTTTGAGATTTTTATAAAAAAATTTTTTTAGTTCTAAGTTTAGTTCCCTGCAGTGTCATGTACATAGTAGGCATTTAATAGAAAACAATTGCCTACCCCCATTCTTCCATTTTTACAATCAGTGCATTGAAATGCTTCTCTTCTGGAGTGTACTTCTGCAGTCAGCCTATGCAATGAATGTACTGGGGGATCAGCCCAATTCTACCGGTATGTGTCTACACTGTAGCAGTACTGGTTTTCACTACAAATGTGTGCAAACACACAGAACAAAGTCCACCTGAGAAAGAGGTGAAGGGGGTAAGACTACAGACACATTTTTATCTTGAGATAAAAGAAAAACCCTTTCATGCTAGTTATGACCCCTTGGAAACTGCAAGTATTTCCTGTTTGATTTCCGGTTCTGTTCCACTAACCTCACCTTATAATTGAAGTTGTAAAAATAATTGTATCCAGCATGCATCTGTGTCCTTAGGGAAGAATCTGCATTGTTCACTGAAAATCATGCAGGTCAGTGGGAAATGCTGGCAGTAACACATTCTAAGTCTATAGGCAGAGTGTTTCATAAAAGGAACGTTTGAACATCAAATTAGCATTGGGGTTTCATACATTGATCTTCTACTGACATTTCCTCTGAATTAGTTAATATTGCTAGAACAACAATGGCTCTGATGGGAAAGATAAAGAAAGCCAAATGGTAACGAGGTAGCAAATAAAAGGTTTAATTCAGGTTTTTCTGTTTATATCAGTTATAAATTTAGATAATTGGTGGTGTTCAAACTGACAACAACTTTGAATGCTCTTGGTAGAGTATGGAGGTTCATTCACGTTCCAAGTTTCATTGCTTAATATGAGAAAGCACAGTGGTCTCCCCTGTCAAAGAGAGGATGCTGACATTGATAGGAAATTTATAATGAGCCACCATCAGTATATTAGGTTACATACTGATGTCAAGGTAGAAATTGGGGCAGTATTTGTCCTTTCCTGTACTTTTTCACTGACATCTTTGAAACAACTTTCATAAGGCAAAGTATTTATTCACTAAAATTCTAATTGGAAAATAGGTATTGCATTTAATTCAAGACTAAATTCTATCTCTCTGCACCCACCTTCCCCTCCCCATCCTGTATCTTGAGATTTTTCACAGATCTCTAGGAAAGGATTTATTCTTCCTATTTAAAATTAAAAATAATTCTACCAATCTAAGTCCCACTCTAGAATAACTGTAGCTTGGTCAGTCCTGTGAGAAGAGAAACAAACATGTAATAGAATTATGTTTAGTTGTGATCCATCTAGCAAAAGCTTAGAATAAGAAACTGAAGTCTCTGTTTTAACCACACAATGACCATTGCCCTCGCCAGAGTTATGATTTACACGTGGGTTTCATGAAAGCAAATCCAGGGTCAAAATGCAGCTCACTCATACTCAGTGTAACCCAGAATATGAAGACTTTTCCAATAGTTTAAAAGGTATTGAAATTCTTCAGTCAAGACTACCATCTTTTATGGAACAATTTTGAGTAATATCGATATTCGATGAACCAGGGTCTCTCTGTGATTGGGGGCTTTTTCTGGATAGCTGCATGGATTAAACCTGGGTGTTCAGGTAAGGTCCCCTTCCAGCAATCAGTTATTATAACTTTATGGACACAATGTCACCCCAATAAATTTAACAATAAAAATAAAAACTGCATGGACGCAGCAGTAGGTAGTGGTTAAAAGCAAGTGGTTTAGTGTCAGTTTTCACCTGCCAAGTTACTTAATCCCTAAATCCCAGTTGTCTGATCTTTAAGATGGAGAGAATTACTACTGCTTTTCCCCTAACTAACCACTTCTGCTGGCTACCCACACTGGCTAGCCACACTTACCTTTGAAATAGGCTTTGCAATCATTTATTTCATAACTCACACAATACCTGACACTCAACATACTATGTTTAGAGTTGTTACTACTAATGCAACATGGCCCAGGAGACCTTAATAAGTGTCTCAGAAGCATAAAAAGTTTAGCTGCTAGGTTAGGAAAATTATTCCCCCTCCACGCTTGTATTTTCATACCTGTTATGTCATCAAATAACAGAATGAGAGGAGAGTGACCATCAGGTACTCTCTCCCCAGCTCTGTCCTCGGTTTCCCTCCTGCTTCTCTGGTTATAGTAATAAGAATTAGGGGTGGGGGTCAAAATTAGCTCCTCATATACCCAAGTTCTTCTCCCACTCAGCCATACTAAGAAAATTGCTAAGTGGTATAAGTAGATCCTGCTCCATCCAAAAATATTTTACAAAGGATAGTAAAATGAGATTTGTTTTAAAAGGCATCCTGGAAAGAAAGAGCTTATAATGGACAAATCCATATATTTAGAAGACAACATCATGTGTTAGAATCTGGCTTTGTTTGAAAGCATTAATGTTTGAAAATTCATTCATCTGCCTGCTCTTCCAACATCCATTATAAATAATGTGTTTTATTCAGAGCAGCTTATGGAGCGGTGATATTGACAGATAATAGACCCATCCTCCAAAGACAATTCCTAATTGTTTAGTAGATAATGTGCTTCTCTCTGGAAAAGGAGCAAGACACAGGAGTCAGTAGGATTTTCGTCTCTCTCATTTCTTATCAATCTACTGTGTAAAGCATTCCCCCTTTTCGGGAGAGTAAGGTCTGAGGAAAGCCTGTTGAAGACCGTGGAGGTGTTTTGATTGGCTTTGGGTTGAGTATTTTCTTTGTGTTTAGTCTCTTTCCCTGGTATTCACTGCAGGATGTAACTAACCTCAGTTGAGAGCCCTTGAAATGTATTTGTTCAAATTTTTTGTAATGAGGAAAAAAGAAAGTGGACTTTGGGAAGAAATACACAAAAATTAAAAAAATATTTAAATCATTGTGAAGGAATCCATTCTAATTCCATTCAGTATCTCATGGGATTATACCCTGCTTTCTTTATAACCTGGTAACTATGTTAATACCTTCCTGGGTGTCGTGTGAATCTAAACAAGTTCCGAATTTAGATGGTCAAAAGAGCTTTCATGTTTTTTTGTTTTTTGTTGTTTGTTTGTTTGCTTAATTTGAGGAAACATGTGCACTGTTTGCCTTTGTAGCAAGTCTGGGACCCTAGAGGCCAGTAATAAGATTCCTGTTGTTAGTTATGACTTTCTTTCCTGAAACAAGAATTGTTGATGTATTGCTGAGTAACTTAATGAAGTAGAACCATTATAAATTCATCTACATGAGAATTCTTTCTTTGCTAAAGGTCAAGTGTGAAGCTATTATTTTTATTTGACTCAACAGGCTTCAGTTTCACTTATTGAGCTTTCTCATACTGTTTCATGGAACCTCAGGAGTTTTTGAGAAAAATTTAAATGGCTGCTGAGTGTTACATAACTGGAACTACTTCCAGAATATGCATACACATTTTTCTACCCTGTTCAATATTTGGAAACCACTAAATGGATCAAGCTTCCTGAATATATTGAGGATTGTTTCCATATCGGCATAACATCGTTGACTTAGTATTGAATTGAGTTCCTGTATTAGCAACAAACATACAGTGATTTAACAAGCCCAGCACCATGTTAGAGCCAAAAAGAGATGATGCAATGACTGTGGATAGGGACAGGCTTCTGCCTTCAAGGACCTTGAGAGCTGGTTGAAAAAAGTAATATAATAATAATAATGCACACACAAAGGAATTAGACATCAAGCAAGAGCAGCAGTGTGTGTCACTGGTTATTAGTATAAAATAGTATAAAAATTGATAAGTAGAGTGTCTACAAATTTCTGTAAACAGAGAACATTTCACGGAGAGGCCAAATTTTACCTAAGTCTGAAAGGATGAATAAGAATTTTATGGGTGGAGAAAATAGAAAGAAACTTACCAGGTTCATTCCATTACATAAGCATGTTTATCTAGTACCTCTAACTGGCCAGGGAATATGCATGTAAGGTAAGTCTCTGTCCTCATTTTTGTTCTGTGAACACGACAAGCTCTTCCCATTCATAAGTTCTTAACACATGCTTCTCCAATTACTTCTTTTGGTTATCACTGCATATCAAACCATTCCACTCCTCACTGGCTTAAAAACAAACAACACCTCCTGCATGCTCTCTCCTGATTCCGTGTTCCCTGAGCTTCGCTGGGCCATCCTGCTTCGTGTGGCACCGATGAGACTACAGTCATCCAGCAGCTCAGTGGGCTGGAACCTCCAGGATGGCTTATTCACGTGGCTCATGGTGGACATTGGCTGTTAGGTGGGAGCAACCTTAACCTTTCATCCATTATGCCCTAGTCTTCCTTACTGTGACTACTCACAGCGTAAGGGCTGGGTCTCAGAGAGCAAGTTCCGACTGTGTGGAAGAGGATGTTACAGATCTCTTGTGGTCCAGCTTTAGAAGTGACATGAAGTCATCTACCACATTCTACTATGGGACAAAGCAAATCACAGGCCAAGACAGGAGCTAAAGGGCGGTGAGGCAAAGAGCGTGTGGCTGTCCTTAATCAATCACTCTGTCTAGAGGGCTTCTTAGGTGGCTCTTTACATACCTGGCCTCTTCATCTTCTATCTCTTCTGAAATCTCTCAGCTCCCCTGCTCTATCTACTCAGTCATCTTCTCGCAGCCATCACCTCATGTATTCACTCTATTATAGCACTCTGCACATTTTGTCCCAGGGCACTACCAGCCCCCAAGGCCTTGACCTTATCACCTAACTTCTCTGCACTTTCACTTGTTCATTTTTAAGAACTGTGGTCTCTTCCATCTGGAGATCTTTAGGAGTTACAAAAGGTGACATTTGCTATGTTGCATCCCATGCTCATGCAGGGGCCCGAGCCCATGCGTTGTCCCCAGATCTACTGTGAAGACATCCATGAGCCTAAAGAGCCTGCAGCATTGTTCTGATTGTCACAAATCAGCATCAAATTAGGCACTTATCATATTCAAAAGACACACCATCTGCAGCTCGTCACCACTGTGCAAAGTTGTCACGAACAATATGCTACTTTGCCATCTGAACATTTAACAACAAATGGGGAAATTCAACGGCAATGAGAAATAAAGTTGGGCTTTGGAACTGTGTTTCTTAGACTCAGCATTTGGCCCATCCCCAGAACATCACCTTCCACTTAGGAAAATGTAGAGCTAAGTAAATCCAAACCGAGAAAAACATCTTTTAACTTCCTATGTGAACAGGAAGGAAGAGAGAGGATAAAGGTAATACGATTCTCTGATCATAGGAAATTGGAATTTGCTATCTTGCTAGACCATTATTCTTAATGCACAGCTGAAGTTGGCAACATTTCCTTGGCAGAGAAATAGCATCCCGATTCAAAATAACAAGGAATGACTTGGTAAAGATTTTCCTGATAATGAGGTTGAAGTTATTCTTTTTTTTTTTTTCCTGACAAATAAAAGACAAATATTCACTTTTTGTCAAGGCTTACGGAATCTAAATGGTCAATTTAATGATATAAACTTAAAGTTTATTATTGCATTTAACAACTCAATATCTGATTACCTTGGAGATGAAGTAGTGGTATGTTTAAAATACAGTGATGCATGAGTAACATTGTTTCCTGATTAGGGTTAAAATAAAAATTGTGTTTTGAAAATCTGTAGCTCCACCATTACAATAAGATGCTCCCTGCCCTCCCACCCCAGCTTCAAGAAATCATTATTATAACAATTGTACTTGCAAAACTCTGTTTATCAAAAAATATTAAGGGGTTAAATGCTCATAGGCTTTTGAGATCATTTGCTTGAGGTTACTTTCATCTCCTGTTCGATTTCAAGCATTTATTTTTGAAAATATTCAAGGAAGTGGGGCTGTGTGAAGAGGTTGTTATTACCTTACATCTGAGGAAAATGAGAATTACTTGGCTTTATTATCCTGTTTCTTTTGAATAAAATAACTCTTTAATGAGCTACTATTCTCCCTAAAATGTCTGTAGATGGAGGAGTGAGACAGTTCATTTTGTTCTACCACTTCTAACTTTAGGGACACACACACACTCATACAAACACACAGCATTAGCACAGGAACCATGAATCAACGTTATGATCATTAGTTTCTAAGAAGATGAATAAAACTCTGGAGCCAATTCTAAATCCCCCTAACTAAAAGAAAAACGAGAGAAGAAAATGCTCTCTTAAAGTGGTCAGATATGCGTATGTACATCCAGACAAACACCAGGCTATCTGGTCGTTTCCCACCACATGACTCGTGTCACTTCCTGCCTAGTGTGACAGTGCCTTCTTAATGGATGCCCAGCACTTCTCCTTCATGGCTGTTTGCTTTGCTCTTTAGCTTCTCCTGGATGCTGTAGTTTTAGCCTTTGCTCTGTACTGATGACTCCCAACATCGATGCCCCTATACTTGCCTTCTCCTGTGAACTCCAGTCCACCAATCTTATGAGAACTTCTGGACAGGTGTCCCTAAGTTGTTTCAAACCTAACATGTCCAGAGCTGAGCCCTCTGTCTTCTACTCAAAGTTCTTCCTGCTCCTGTTTCCTAATTCTGTTCAGTCTTAGACTTTCCAGTCTCAGGTCGGGAACTTCATGCTTGTCTTCAACTCTTCTCTTTTCTAGTCTATTTCAACCATTTCTTGGCTGAATTGATTGCTCTAACTTTGAGTCTTTTAACTCCGTTCCTTTCTCAGATATGCTGTATTTCACTTAGCTGCTCCTTCCATCCTCCTTCCACGTGAGGCGCTATTCCTGAATGTTTCCATGGTACTCGGAGCTTACTTCCACCACAGCCCCATTCAGACTGCAGGGTAGCTTCTTTACCTTCCTGTACCATTTCCCAGCATACAAGAGGCACTCAATTTGTGCTTCAGCAAACCTTCCCAGACACTTTCCTATGAGCTCTTATTGAGTTGTACTTTTCTACCTCTCTGCTTTTACCTATTCCAAGGATAAGTACCCTTGCTTCTATATCTTCTTATGAAAATACCTTCTACGCTTAAGAATCTTGTTACTAGGTTTACCCCAAAAAGCCTTCCCAGGGTATGTCCTAGACAGAATTAACCTCACTACATCCCACCTATAGTGAAAATAATTTTTCCTACTTTTATTGTATCTTTAATTGTTCTTTTGTTCAAGATAGTTTACCAGGTTTGATTCTCTTACTTGATTGTGGAAGGTACCGAAGGTGATTTGTTTATCTCTATGTCTCCCCTATACTCCCTATGTACAAAGAGCTTTGTTTTCAACTAAACTACAATTAAATTTAATTTAATGATTGTCAACTAGCTTAGACACAACCACAAAATAATAACCTTTAGGTTGAGTTGGATCCTGTTTATTCTAGTAATTATGCTAAGGACTAAATCTTGACCTACAAAACAATACTGGCCACATAAAATAATAATATGAGATATATCTACTGCCAAATGTTGGCAATATGTTTAATTACGAAGCTGTGGAAAGAGTTAATTCACAATTTGTAACATAGTATGAGATATCACTTTTTGGACTGGGTGCCACTTAGTCTTAATAACGCAACCCAAGTGATTTGCATATTTCATCCTATACAATTTAGTTAAATAATTACTTGATATTCTTCCTTTTTTGTTGGGAATAATAGTAATAAAATCCTTCTCATTTTATCTAATGCCTGTTATCTAAGATTTGGGGAATTAATGAAAATATTCTTTGAAATATTTTCTCATTAATCTTCAAAAGATCCTTCTGCAATAGATTTGTAGAAATGATTAATTAAGGATTAACATTTCTTCTCACAGAAGAACATGTCTCTGTATTATTCCTCAGCTAGAAATAATGAAATAATGAAAATTTAAAGTTACAAAATATAAAGCTACAAAGTATTTCATTTGTGTTTTAGAGGAGAAAGACGACACTGCCTTTATTATAAATGCATAAGTAAGTATTGATCTTTGTCATGGTATATGAAGATATTGATTTCTAAGAGATATACTTTTTTTTTTTTTTATTTTATTTTTTATCTTTTCACATTTATAGAGAGAAATTATCTTTTTGTCTTCAGTGCATAGTTATTTCTATTTTACTTTTTGACAGATAGAGAGAGAGACAGAGACAGAGACAGTTAGAGAACCGAACTGTGGGAACTCCCCAGTTCAGCACGTGGGTCCTGCCTGGGCCGGAGCCGGGATTCGATCCTCGGTC
>PVKE010010158.1:0-43099 GCA_004027555.1 Craseonycteris thonglongyai | reverse complement strand
TCACTGGGAGCCCAAAGACAGGGTAATTATAAGGATCACATATCTAACGGTTTGTGCATAGGACCCTGCCTTTATGGCTTGGGACATCTGGAAGGGTCAGTGGGAAGTCTGTTTCCCTGGGTCCCCGTGCTCTCACTCTTCTCCTCCTCCAGGGTCCTGGCTTTATCCCACGGCTAGTCCTTTGATCCTGCTGCTCCCAGTTCCAGCCAGAGAGAATCTTTCTTCTTCAGAGACTAACATTTACAAAAAGTAAAACAAGGTTATCTCCTGCTAATGCTGATGGCATTTATACACTAAAAGACCCTCCACGCTAAAAGGGAAGGTGAAAGGACTAAAGAAATGAAAAAGAGCCATGTTCTATTCATACGCACTTGCACCAAATATCACGAAGTACAAAAGGCACAAGGATCTTATAGAGCCAAGCCTTTGTGCATCCTACAAGGTATAGCACGAATCTGCTGGAACTTGTGCCAACAGCATCTGCTGTTACTGCTCATGAAAGCAAGCGCAAAGTCACACTTCAAATCCATTCTGGTCAAAACCATCAAACTTAAAAATTTTATAATTACTACATAAAGCTGAAATGTAATGGGCAACCTAACCTTTTCAGAAAGAATTCTTAGTGTGAACCTTAAGATAAAGTGCCCACTTCGCACACTTTATGTTCACATTGTCCTATGCACGTAATAAGCTAAAGGATTTTTTCTTTATTGAGAACAAGTGAAATGAAATAGTTGTTATTCTTATTTTGATGCTACTGACGGGCAGATCCAATGAAGCTTAGCCACAATAATAATGGTTGATGAGCCTCACCTAATGATAATCCTTAATACCTTAGAGAATAATCCCAGTAGATGCAAACAACAAAATCTCCACTCAATGAAAGACATTTTTATTTTTCATGATTTCAATTTTTTTTAATGTGTCTTCTATAAGGGCTCGCTAAAACATATACACTATTTGTATCAACACGTACGCATGGAGCACAGTTGTCAGCCGGGCCTCTGTTCAGGGCTACTGGGTACAGTTGGACTTGGAAAATCGTAGCAAGAGGGTACTCTCATAAATATTAAGGTATGGATGCCAGGAGAGAAACATCTTGCCATACAGCCAACTGGTATTTCCTGAGTTGGGCTATCAATTCATAAAATGTGGTGATGGCACCAGATGCCATGGAACTTCTTGATGTCAAGCTTATTACATTTTTCTTTCTTCACTTTGTGGAGTAATTAGAGGGCTCACTCCAAAGCACTTGTCAATTAAGTATTCCAAGGAGTTGCATAATTCCTTCCAACATGTTTCTTAGTAATTCTGCATGCTCCTGACATCACTCTCTCCTTAACCAACATCCCTCTATGGTCTGTTACCATTTTTTAAAAAGCAAACATGTTGGAATGGGCTTGTGCTTTGATGACCGAAAGGGTGGCATTTTGGAACGAGAAATACCATCGTGTAATAGCGGAACTTTGTCACTGTAGAGGTCCCTGCATCTTGGAGCTTCTGGGATTGATTTTCCTTTAACGTCTAAACACCAATAGACAATGCCTCCCTGATAGACCACATGAAGCTTAGCTGAGCTGATCTGGCAATTCCCTGTCTTTTATATATATATTCACACATACATCAACTTATGCAATTAGTAGTGTATGTGTGTAAATATCTATGTCAAGCTCAGCATGGCATTAAAGGAAAGAGAGCTGACAGTGTAATCTTAAATCCCTGGGTATTCAGTATTAACCCCAGCTGTGCCACTAAAGAACAAGGGAAACTGGGAAATTTCACTAATTTCTGTGAAATTCAGAGTACACATGTATAAAATGGGCACTTGCTTTATTGCTTCTTTTTTCTCTTGATTTTATATTCTATGAGATTAGAGACCTGTTTTCTCTGATGCATTTTTGTTTTACAAGTGTCCAGCATAATGCCTGACTCTTAGTAAATGCAGAATACACATTTGACAACTGAAAGAATGAAATCATTCATCATTTAATAAATACAAGGGCTATCAGGAAAGCATCCAGACATGTAATCATTCATGTTATAATGACAATGGCTGGGTTTTTGCAGACAGCCTCGTATATTTATTGTATACCTTATGTGATCCAGGCACAATTCTGGTTGCTGGGTACAACGTTGTAGGGGCAGGGGGAGAGGAAACAGAGAAAAATCTCCAATTTTGTGGAGCTTACAATCGAATGGAGAAACAACAAAGCAAGTAGGCAAAATTGATACAAAAAACCAACAACCTAAGGCTGGGAAAAAAGATATGAGATGTTGGGAAGGGTGGTAAAATTTTGGTTGGGGTTGCTAGGGAAGTCCTTGATGAGGTGACTTTCAGGTAAAAACTGACAGAGGTGGATGGCTACCCACACAGCTATTTTGGAAGCGACCATACCAAACAGAAGGCACAAAAGTAAGAAGACTCTAAAGTGAAGTTTCCGGAAAACAGCACAGAGCCCAGGGTAGTTTATGAAGCAAGGAGAATGGAGGGAGGATGAAGTCAGAGAGGGAGGCGGCAAATTATAGGACTTGTAGGTGACCGCTTGCACTTAGACAGGACGCTGCTGAGCTGACAAGTGACATGATCTGAATTACATTTGAACAGCATCACGCTGGCTCCTGTGCTAACAGATGGCAGGAGAGCAAGGGTAGAAGTGAAACAAACACCCACCTCATATCATTTTTGTAAAGATTACTCAGAAATACCTGTGCAGAGCCTAGCGCAGACCTGACACTCATCGTCCTTACTGGGCATAGGAGGAGTTGTTTTCTTTCTCGCAGGTAATCTAGTTGTGCTCTTGCTGCAGACACATGATAGGCTCTGTGTGGTCACTGTCAACAATCCCAAGAGACTATATCTCCTTTATGATGACCTGGGAATTGGGATGTTGAATTAACAAGCAGGAATAATCAACAGACTCCCCAAAGGGAAAAAAAATGACCCTAGCATTTATGGTTATTCAAGCACAGTGAAGCAGCCACCCTGTTCACCACCCCAGTCCCAACCCAAGCGCTCCCATTCACTTAACGGTGCAGCATCAAAGCATGTTTGAGATGCTGGGGATTTAGCTTTTATCAACATGTTTATATCTAAATTCCACAGCACTGGCATCAAAGGGCAGCCAGGCACACCAACACCTTCCAACAAAACACACAGGGTGCTTTACGCTCACTCTGTATCTAATGCATTTTCCCGAGGAAAAGCTAAAAGCTATGGGAAAGAGGACAAAAATGCATGAACCCTAATAAAATGTCTCAACATCCCGTCATTAGACATTAACTAGGGATGTTTTGTTCTCTGAAGGAGTAGAGAGTTGGTTTTATTTCTGCTTCATAGAAAAGAGCCCAACAATTTGAGGAGAGGCTGTCCAGGTGGCCTTGACCTTGCAAACAACCAACAGAGCAGGTGGCACTTCCCTTTCTCCCCTGTTCCCGGGAGAGTCCCCTGGTTCCTCCAGCTACCCTCACCCCAGGGCTACTCCTGGAAGGGTGGGCAGGAGTTGATTCAGCAACAGTTCACAGAGTGTCTCTTCTGTGCCAGGTGCTGTTCTCGGTGCTAATGACAGAGCCACTACTCTGTGGGAACTCACCCTCAGGTCCCTGTGAAGATTAAAGAGCAGCAAGGATGAGAGAGAATAAGCCAGCTGCAGGTTCTCCCTTTCACCTCACCCCCAGCCCCGGCCCCTCTCAGCAGTGGCCTCAGGTAGATGCCCACAGTGGCCTTCTTTGGGAAGAACAGCGGAGAACCAGCCAAGGCTTTCCTCTAAAACGTAGCTGAATCACGTCGTCCTTTTCAGGGACTTAAGTACACACCACATGGCCCATGTCCATTTGTGTCTGCGCTTGTAATACTGAGCAGCAAGGAGCAGGAGGGAACATGTGCTGCTACTTTGCTCATAACAAATAAGTAAAATCCAGAAATATCAGCTTTTATTTTTTTTAAGTATCGTTTGCAACTTTGGAAATTTCCCTTTAATTATCATTTCTAACCATTTTAATTTTGATGTCTACGCTTAGACTGCATTAGCCAGGGCTACTGTTCCTCACAGGGGCTTTAGTCGAGTTACCCATTCTACGAGACACTTTGGGTTACCTACAAGCATCCATTCCCCATTCTACCTTCCTATCAGAATGCAAATTTTATTCAGAGATCCCTTTCCCATGCATGATGCCTGGCAAGGTGACGTTCCTGACTCCATGGGTAATTCATCATTATCAGCCTCAGCCAGTTAGATTAGGGAATTCTGAGGAGGTGTTCATGCTTTGGGATGGACACTTGACCTCAGATGGCTTCATTAGACTCAATGGAAGATGTCCATGGTTGTGGGGAAGTTTTTGTCTCTTTCTTTTGCTAGACAAAAAGCAAGAGATTAGAGTTAACACTGTGAGCTATAGGAAGAAGGTGGGGTGGGAGGGCTGATTTGCACTGAGTGGCCATAGGAAAGGTTCTCTGTGTAGGAACCAATTGAGCTGATTCTTGACTAACAAGAAGAGCCAACCTGGTGAAGACCTTGTGGAATATGGTGACTACACTTCTCACAGCCTGAATCTCTCCCACATACATGTGCTGCCATCGTCCCAATGTGTGCAAATCTTGAAAATGACATTGGCATGCATTGAGTATGTGACTAAATGTCTAGCAGTTTTCTATCATGCGTAGAAGAATGGTGCATTTGTCAAAGCTAAGAGTCTTTATCTCAGAAAATTTCAGAAACCACAACCTGCTCTGGCTTCCTGATATTAAATTTGTTTGTCTAAAATTGAGTTTCCATTCTCCTGTTCTAAGGATAAATAAAACTTTGCAAAGAAGACAATGTGTACGAACTCAATCTATACCCTTCTGGAAAGAACCACAATCCATATACAATAGACAAACCAGAAGGTAGTTGATAGATAGTACAGGCAGAAAAAAACAAATTATCACCTCAAGGCAAGCATTTCTGGGTTCTTGGTACAAAAATCGCTCCCACATAAATATAGTATTGGCTGTCTCCTGAGATGCTGCATTTCTCCATGTCAAATAATTCCAAGTGGACCAAGAACTGTATACCGTATCACCTTAGCAAGTACGGTATACATTTTTACCAAGAGAAATTATAAATACAGACTGCTTTTAATGGCTAATGGTAAAATCATCATGGAACTACCTCTAACTTACTATCAGAGGCTTATTTACCATAATGGACTTTCTCGTTGTTTTACCTTGGCTTTGACCCTGGACACCAAGCCTGATTCTCCTGAATTTAAAAAAGAAAGTGATTAATGTACCAAGTGCAGAAATAGTCAAGCTCCTATGCTCCAACAGGGACCCGGGGGAGCCTGATAAATAACAAACACTGCTCACACCTCAGCTCTCCCTTTCGCTGAATCTTTCAGGCAGCCCTCTTAATGAGAGGTCACTTATTTTAAGGCCAAATATTCCTCAGTGTTATTTGAAACTGATTTATGCAGTGGTCAGGGAAAAAATATTTACATCTAAAAATGCTGAACCATGAAACCCTAGCCACAGGAAATGTTACTTGTATTAAAAAAGAAAAAAAAATTAGAAGTTTGTATCAACATAATTTCCATAATTGTTTTTCTCCTCCTGAAACGCTCACCTCTGTTTGCCTAGAGAGGCTAACATTTGGGTTTCCCTTCTGCTCAAATTTCTCTGAGACAAATCCCAAATCAAAAGCCTTTGAAGTTGAATGTAAAAATCCGTTTGCTATCAGGGGAAAATAACCAAGAAAATCAATTCTGGGAAGACAGATGACAGAAGAACAATGGTTTTCTGAAATTAAAGTGCAATCGTGGATTTCAAATTCATTCTGCAGAGGATGTACAGAATTAGAAATGAAATATCCAGTTTCTAATTTCTTGGTAATCAGGAGTGAATGAATACTGTAATTCAGTTTTGTTTTCAAAGATCATTTATATCTCCCTCCCACTATTACCTATTATCTTTCTATCGTATTGCTCCTTGAGTCTATTCTGATAGCTATTAGCTCCCTAGAAATTGTGCTCTCTTTCTTATAAGCAGTAAAGTAAGTCAAGGCACAGGGAATTAGGGACTATGGAAAATTCACTTAACATTTCATTGAGAGTATTAACAGAGAAATGGAATAAATGGCTATGGAAGAAAGAAAGGTATGAAAGGTCCCATTGGTACTTAGATTACTGGGCTAAAGGTAACACTTATGTGTCTGTCAGGGTCCTACTTCATTCAAATATGTTGAGATCATTCTATTTTAGTGGTGGCTCGGTTATAATTTACCTCTTTCCCCCTCCCCATCTAAAGAGGCAATCTGAATCTCTATTAACAGATTTACAATAACCATGACAAGTGCACTGGGTTTTAACCTCGGCTCTGCCCTATAAAACAACATCATTTAAACCTCCGATTTTCAGTTTCTTTATAACATGAAATTGTGATACAATAAAAGAATACAGGTAGAAACCCAGTTCTAGACACAAAGTAATCACTTTACCAGCACTTGAGGGTGATCCTGGTATATTTTATTTTTCTGAGGAAATTCATTCATTTATTGTTTCTTTTATTTTGCCAGATATGTAAATATTTATGGAGCATCAACCATATACCAGTATTTGAACCACTTGTTAGAGATACATGACATGATACAAGTCTCTAACTCTAAGAAACTCAAAATTGAATGGAAATTCAATCTAGAGAGGCTCCCAAAGTGTCATCACCATTTCTTAAAATTTCTGGTCTCATCTACATCTTAATATTTCAGCCTTATGGATCACTAGAACAGATTTTAAGGCAAAAGTCATTTTCTCAGACCTACTCCAGTCAACACTTAGTTTTTAATATATAGCAGCAAATACAATGAACCAAAAAGTATATAACAAAATTTAATGCTTAAAACTAATAATGGAATATGTGTATTTATACTAACTTCTTAAATATTCAGGTATGATTTTTCAAAATTCCACTTTGACAGACCTTTCATAAGACAGTACCCAATTTCCTCCAGCTCCTCTGGGTATGAGTTAAGGCTCTCCCACATCAGAGTCAACATCACCAAGGAAATACAAACAGGGAGAAAACAGAAGAGGAACAGGCCAATACAGCATTCTATTAGTTTATGATTTATAAGATAAATGACATTAGACATTCTCTCAATGTCTTTTGGGTGGCTGAGTTCAGGTAGAGAGAATTATTGCTGATCCACTTATTTTTCTACAAAATAGACTAGCATACAAATGCCAGGAGGACATGATACCTGGCTCAACATTTATTAGAGAGAGAAATAAAGAATCTGAAAAGAGCATAAACAGATCCCTCTAACTGTCATCAACTGATCTCTCACAAAGAAGCAAAGGCAATAAAATGGAGCAAATACAGTCTTTTCAACAAATGATTCTGGAACAATTGGACAGCTTGATGCAGGGGAAGAAAAGGGGTAATCTAGATACTGACCTTATATCCTTCACAAAAATCAATTCAAATGGATCATAGGCCAAAATATAAAAGTCAAAACTATGAACTCCTAGAAGATAACATAGGAGAAAATCTAGATGACTTTGGGTATGATGATGCCTTTATACAATACCAAAGACACGATCCATGAAAGAATTAATAAGTTAGACTTCATTAAAATTAAAATTTCTACTCTGCAAAAGACAATGTCAAGAGGATTAGAAAACTACCAACTAGATTGGATAAAAAATATTTCCAAAAGATATATCTGATAAGGGACTTCTGTCTAAATTACGTGAAGAATTCTTAAAACTCATCAATAAGAAATGAACAACCCTATTTAAAATGGGTCAAAGATCTTAACAGACTCCTCACCAAAGAAGATATGCAAATGAAAATAAACACATGAAAAGATGCTACACATATTTCATCAGAAAAGTGCAAATTAAAACAAGATACCAGTACACATGTGACCATTAGAATGGTCACAATTTGGGACACTGAGAACACCAAATGTTGGCAAGGACGTGAAGCAACAGTAAATCTCACACAATTGCTGGTGGGACCGCACAACATACAGCTGCTTTGGGAGACAGTTTGCTGGTTTCTTACAAAAGTAAATATACCCTAACCATAGAATCCAGCAATTGAGCTCCTTCATATATACCTAAAGGGATTGAGAACTTGTGTTCACATCAAAACCTTTACATGGATGCTTATAGTAGCTTTATCCATAGCTGCCAAAATTTGGAAGCAACCAAGATGTTCTTCAGTAGCTGAATAGATAAATTAACTGTGATACATCCAGACAATGTAATATTAGTCAGTGTTAAAAAGAAATAAAATATGAAGCTATAAAAAGACCTTGGGGAACCTTAAATGCACATTACTAAGTGAATGAAGCCAATCTGAGAAGACTGCACACTGTATGGTTCCAACTACATGACATTTGGAAAAGGTGAAACTATGGAGACAACAGAACAATCAGTGGTTGCCAGGGCAGGACGGGGAGATGAACAGGTGAAGCACAGAGGAGTTTTAGGGCAGTAAAAGTACTCTGTATGATATAATGATGGATATATATCATTATCAATTTGTCCAAATCTATAACATGTAAAATACCAAAAGTGAACCTGGGTTCACATTGGGTGATTATGTGTCGATGTGGCTTCTTCCTTGTTAAAAACGCACCACTCTAGTGAGTGATGTGAATAATGAGGGAGGCTATGCATGTGCGGGGCCAAGAGATACATGGGAAATTTCTGTACAGTAGACTTTCAGTTAACCGGCACCCATGGGGATTGGCAGATGCTGGACAAATACAAGTAGACTCTCTGTTCATTAGAACCCAAGCAATTAGCACTGTCACCAATTTGCCAGCTGCTTGACAGTGTCAGTTGCTTGAGTTCCAGTTAACAGAGAGTCTACTGTACCTTCTTTTCAATTTTATTGTAAACAGAAAACTACTTTTAAAAAATAATGTCTCTAAATAAAAAAGAATATAAACATGACCAACCTACTTGGGTTGGTATGTGGTTAATAAACTCATTACATATTTTGAACTCTTTCTTAGACATTTACTGTCAATATTTACCAAAATTTAAAAAAATATATAAAACTGTTATTAATGTTAAATGACTGATAAACTTTAATATGTAATATTAACAAAGAGGTTATGCAGGGTAGTGTCTTACTGAAGCTACTGTCTTGATTTGCTGTTCTAACTATCATCATTTTACACACCTCAACTTCTAATTGTTTCAATGCTATCCACAGGTGAGGCTGAATGGCACACAACACCCACACACTTTGCAAAAGCCATGGTTGGCCAGATAATTTTGAGTCACCAGGACAAAAACATGGAGACTGTCCCAAGGCCACAAAACTAGAAAACTCATTGACAGGAGACTCAATGTTCCTGTGCTGAAACTTCAACATGGACAATACACCAACAGGGAGGACATGGATTAAAAACTGAGGTTTTCTCTCTAGCACCAAATAGCCAGTTGATTCAGTCAATGAAGTGGTGGAAAAAACTGGTTGTATTTTTCTGTTGATTTGGAACACAGTTAAGTTAATCAAAACAATCATTGGGGGAAAGAGTACGTAGATTCAATTATCAGGGATTTTATGTTAAAAACAGAATGAACTTCTATACTATAAATGGGTAATTGACATGTGCAATTGTTTTTTGCCTGATATATTCTAAAACATACATTAGTTCTTCACTTAAACTAGAATAAGGAGATGCAGTTAAAACTGCCAGTGAATATATCTTACTCTCGTCTAAATGAACTCTTGATTGTATCCCCTTCTCTCTCTCTCTCTCTCTCTCTCTCTCTCTCTCTCTCTCTCTCTCTCTCTCTCCCCCCCTCCCTTTCTCACACACACGTTAGTAATTAACTGTGTCAAGATGAGAAAAACTTAATCACTCAAATGGATTTTATCCATTCAATTCAACAAATTTTCATTCAATATCTCCATCAGGAGGACTTGTCCTCCTTTTGAGGGTTACGCTCCACATTCAGAATCTGAAGAAATCTGATCAACCTATTCCTAGAAAAATGACACATACACATTGACATATACACACACTCTCAAAACACAAAACATCACTTGTCAGTTTCAGGGACTTCACAGGTTCCCTGACTCATTAACTCTGGGTTAAGCACCCTCAAAATACTAAGTACATTCTTCAAAATCACTGTATGACTGAAATGTACATTCACCTTTAGAAATGAAAGGCAGTGTCACTTCTCAACATATAATCTGAAATATTCAAAGTGTATGGAATAAGCCACATCTCAAGGGCAACATTTTAAATGGAATTCATTGAGTCATTTTTAAATTAGCTAATTCTCAGTTTTAAATATTTAACCTCTGGGTTTTATTCACTGTCGTTCTACTCTCTTACATTCTTAATTTTGTGGTTTTCTTTAAAGAGAATGCCTAGAAGCACTTAGGAAAAACAGCCTAGCTCACTCATTCAACACAGACTAGTCTGAACCCAAAGCCCAAATGTATAATAGTCTCCACATTTTTTAGAGCAGAACATAATTTGCAATTGGCATTCCACTCTAGTCAAGGTATTTTATTTCATATTTTGTGTCACTAACTCTACAAGGTGAACGGCCAGACTTCCAGTTCTAAAATGTCAAAGCCCAACTCCTTAAATTGATTACATCTATTGTACAATAGGCCATAAATGTAAAATGAAAACATTCAACAGAATTTAAGGATAACTCTTAGAAATATTCAACAAAAAAGTGTATACAACCACATCTGTCCCTTGTAGCTGAGAATATAACCAACTACTCAGAAGATGATTTCCTGAGTTGCCTTAATCAGGAAGAAAAAGCCGCCTATGTGAGGGAGGGTTCTTTGCGCCGGGATACCTACCCTGTTTCCCCGAAAATAAGACAGTGTCTTATATTAAGGTGTGCTCCCAAAGATGTGCTACATCCTATTTTCAGGGGATATCTTACTGTTCCATGAAGTAGGTCTTATTTTCGGGGGCTGTCTTACTTTCGGGGAAACACGGTAGAACTACAAACCTTACCATGTATGCCTGGTGAGGTCACAAACAGTGGCCAGGGGCTCCCCTGCTGGTATAGAGTGAAGAGCTGTATTCTTTACCACCAAACCTGTTCTGTCTGTCACAGTACATGCTAGAACATATTCCCACGCTATGTTAATTAAATCGATACCGTTTTTTTAACACCAAATTATCACAGAAGAGTCTCACCGAGGAGTGAAAGAAACACAAGACAGCCACGTCAACTCTGTATCATAGACTCACTCCAAGTGTCTGGAGCAGGAACAGTCATTTGAATAAACTAAGTCTATCTTTCTTAGGCAATTAGATTGTGCTTCCATGTAATTTGTCTGATGCATATTCCTCTAGCATTCTTGCAAGACAGATGAACCATTGTTCTCAAGTTGACAAGGATATTCAATACATTTGGGGAAACCAAATGAAGAGATGGTTCAAATCTAAATATGGAACAATGAAAACTTCGTATCCTTGTAGTAATTTTGGCCCATTGATTTTGTGTCTTGTTTTAATTGAGAGTTCGATTTTTTGGTGCATTGACTGTGTGAAATTACAGTTATTCAAATAAAGGAGTTCAAATGGCATTGATTCCGACATCTTTGTATCCTTCAGGGAAGAACTTTTCACTGTCATTAACTTTGATGTGGTTTCACAGACAGAGTCCAATAGGTCTGCCCAGACTGGTGCGTCACAGAAAATTCATATAACTGAATATCTTAAAATCCAAAATATTTACGATTTAGGTTAAATTTTTATTTGGTGCTGTTGTTCTATCTTAATCCTTAAGAACCTTGTGGAACATCAAAGCTCATCAAATCTTGGAAGAACAAAATGTACCATGACTGAGTGCCATCAAGCGGCCTTTTCTTTCCAATGCCATTTGAAACACCATGTTCCAGAAATCAAAACTACGGAGCAGAGCAAATATGCACACCTTCTCAGCTGTTTTCGGGTTATTTCTTTCAAGAGGTCATGGCTTTAAATACTCACAGGCAAAGAGCAAGATGCCTATTGGGGGGGCCAGATGGAGAGAGACAAGGTACACAGAACACATGGCATGTACTTCCTCCCTGACCCTAATTATCCAGAAAGCAGACATGTACACGGCTACCCTGCAACGTCAAGGATTATTCCATTTCCTATCTGGTATGAGTCTGACCACCGAGGTCTCCGTTTTGTCAGGTGACTGCGCAACACCACTGGCGGGTGGCTAGCAAAGTCCGGGGAAAGTGAAGCCTTATTGTTTAACCCACATTCTTAACACAGATAGGAAAACAGAGCCTAACGGAGGTTATTCAGCCAGCCCTTGGGAGAACTGGCCCCCACTTCTCCTTCACCCCACCTTTCCAGGCAATTGCTCTGATATGCATCAAAGCCAGTAAAAGCACATTTGAAAATGAAAGCTCTATCACATTCCACGCTTCTTTTGAAACATCAAAAGGCCACATAAAGGAGCGGGAGGACTAGAAAGAGCTGACAAGGAGCAGGACCGTGCCTGGGAGGGCGGTGGGAATAGCTGGGGGTGAACCACTGCGCAGGCTGTGAAAAGGCGAGCCAGAGAACCAGAAATTTGCTGCTGACAAGATGAAACGGCCCACAGCTATGTCATGCTAATAAAAAGTTAATTTCATCTTTCAGACACTCTTCATGGTCCTTTACAGTTCAATGGCACCGAGCTCGTCCATTGTGCTGCCTCACCTGCGGAGTCCGGTCTGTTTACAAGCGCTCAGAATCCAAATAGAATTTGAGGAAACTATTTCCAAAAGCTGTCCGCAGGGACAAGGACATATGTGATTGGGTTGGGCAGCTACTCCAAGTGCCCTTGCAAATTTGAGCTTCAGTCTTAAAATAAGTCTTGAGACATAGACACAGATGGGTCAGGAGTTCTTCCTTAGCCCTAGTTCAGGCCATCATGGTCAACATTGTAGGATAAGCATAGTTTCAGCTGAAATTTTAAAAACTTCTATTTGTTGATGAATTTGTGGACACCCTCCTGACCTACGTCTTTCATTCTAAAGCAGACAACCCACAAAAACTTTTTGTAAAGGCATGCCACTAAGCGTTCAATGATGTTATTTCCTGAGACCATAAATCCATGCTGTTATATGTACACAGAGGCTGCCTCTAGGAATCTTGTACTTGGTGATATTAAAAAAAGTACAAGTTCAGAACAACAACAAAAAAAATCCCTCACGGTACATTCTTCTCAGTTCTCTCATGCCCAGACTTCAGAAAAAAAGTCACTGCTTCATTTTATAAAGTACGCTAAGCATTACATTTCTAACAAAGGCCATGTGATTGAAAAGTGCTGTGTATTTGAAATTTTAAATCCGTCATGTGAATCTGAGCTTTGTCACTGTTGCATTGTAAGCAAAATATTTAACTTAAGCCACAATTTCCTAATGTGTAAAATGAGATAGAATAAAGGCCGCCCTACCCTGATCACCTTACAGGGATGTGCTGAGAAGCAAATGAGCAAACCCTGTTCATGTTTAAAGAGCACAGAAAACTCCGTCAACATTAGACTTAGCCACATCTAGCAGTGCCTAACACTGAGCATGTTCAACATCCTTGTTGAATTAATGGAAAAATTAACTACGTGTAATGCTAAGTAAGGAAAATTTGCCATGACTTTACTTCAATACATATACTATTTTAATTACACATGCTTCACGCTTTGTGACTACAAGATCCTTAATATCCCATTGCATATCCCTGAAGACATTACTTATACCTATTTCAATAGCTTCGGCTTGCTATAGTAACTCTTTTTCTTTGGATGTTAGCTCTTCTGCTCACTGGATTTAGTGTCTCACTGTTATAGGGATGGTAGTTGACAAATGTTCGGTGAGTCTTTCCTGTTTGAGCATCTTTCCACTCCAGCCTGCTCCAGATTCCTGGAGAGGAGCAGGGAGGCAGGAGGCTTGGTGGGACTTATTGCTAGGCTCTTCTCTGCTACGGTGCAGCCCAGCCCCTCCTGCTCACGGTAACTAGTGAGAACGGTTCTCTGTCACGGTAAACCCAACATACATGGTGACTTCATCGGCTATGGGCACATAAATCTATGACCCATTCTAGGAACAGCAAGGCTCAGGAAGAGGCCACCAGCCTAGCTGTTCCAATGGATACTCCAGGCTGGCTGTTCCAAGGCCCTCCCTCCTGGCTCTCAGTTGCTGTGAGCTGACAGGAGTGCTGGGCACCTTCAGTCTGCATAGGAGTCTCTGCCTTGTGTGCATTTGGTATATCTCTCTGAAGCCATCTGCTTCCCATCTTTCAGGAAAGCTTCATTCATTATCATTTATCAAATAATCTACCTTTCATCACTGATTTAAAATGCCACCTTTATTAGATGATAGATTCCCTGAAGTATTCGGACCTACTTAAGATTCTATTCTATTCCATTGATCTGCCTGCCTATGCAGATATTTTAGCAGTGAATACATTTACAGAGCTATAATTTAGCATCTGTGGGTATATTTTCAGGCTTTAGTTATTTGTATTCTATAGTACGCTCATTTGTCACTGTGTTCCCCTGGTATTACTTCCTCAAGGGCAAAGATTATGGATTCTCCTCCCTCTATAATTCCCTCAAACACTAGTCTCTGCCAAGTTTGACATTTCGGAAACTAAAATTGAGCTGTGTCTTTAGGTAGAGCCTGAGTGGTTTGAACAAATGAAGCCTCAACTCAAAACATTCTAGCCTTAAACAACAAAACTCTATGACAACTATTTCCTTTCATTAAAGGGACTTCCCTGTTAAAATGCAAACATATTTTTGGCATGTTATTGAGAATAAGTTAATCATATGGTCACCTCAGTCTAGGTTGTGATAGAAAGACAACATTCAGAAAGCCACACAAACTTGTAAGAATAGCACCTATTCCAACTGATTTAATATCACCAAATAATCTAGGAAAATTGGTATCATCAATCTAGACAAAGAGGGAACGTTCCCTGTGAAATTAACTTGCCAGGTTAGTTAACGACAGCGTCAGGATTCAAACCCAGGACTGTCTGATTCCAAATAGACCTGATTCAAAGCTCAGTTACTTGACTTGTTCTGAAATGTTTCTTTGCTCTCTCACGCGGCCTCTGAGAGAGTTCGCAGAGCAAGGGTGCCGAATAATGCTGACTTCCTGTGCCTGCTCTGCAGCAGCTGCCTGGAGAACTGAGTGGAGAATAATTGCTAACTGCCACCAAGTTCGGCAGGAAGAGGGCCATGGCAAATGACAGGCATCTGCAGGGGCACTCGGAGGCAAGGGTGGCAGTGTGGGACATTGTACTCACCACTACTGCCTGAAGCACAACTTTGGTCACCAAAGAGACATGTTACCACCTGCACAGTTGTGTTTAGAAAAAAGAAATCTTAAAAACTAGTTGTTCAATAACATTTCACTCCCTACACAAAGGCTAAGGGACCAATTATAAATATAAATTTGGGAAATGTAGTCAATAGAAGAGAGTATTATTATATAGAATCCAAAGTAGACCAGGCCTGCCAACTTGCTAAATCTTCAGCCTCTATTTTTAATAATCAGCTTCGCTCTACCAGTCATAGCTAGGCCCACTTAGCATCACTCTCACGACTCTACACCTGTGCTTCACCAAGGTCACTGCCTCAAATCAGTTTTCCCCAGAAGAGACCTAAGAAATCCTAGGATGGTAAGTAAATGGCAACAGCATCTAATTGACCTTGTTTATAGCTCCATTCTAGGATATATCAAACCCAGTAACTGATTTTTGAATCACATTTTTCCCATAGTTACTAGTTCTAAGAAGTAAGCCCCTGAGTTTATGTGATAATCAATAGCTCCCAGACCAACATACAACCTCTCTGGAACAGCTGTTGTGTCTGGCCACCCAGCGCCTACTCCTCTTTCTCTCATAGATCTGCAATTTTATTTAGGTATCCAGTCATCACCCCACTTCATGTGGCTCAGGAAAGGTGAGCCCCACCCCAGCTCCTGACAGTCTCCACGCAATCTCATGTCCCTTGTCAGTGACTAACAATGGGACTGAGTTCAGAGTCCTGGGATGCAGGCACCAGTTTGCTCTACGCATCTGAGAAAGGTCTACCTTGTTCCCCTGGGCAGCAGCAGACAATAGTTCTCTTTCTCAAGCCAGGGCTTGGGGCTGATATGAGATTCATCATGCTGCAGCCACCTGTGTACCAGCCATCACTCACAGGAGGGTAGCACAAAAAGACTCGCAGGGAAAAGGACCAGGATTCAGCCCTGATGGCCACAATAATGCTAAGCTTGTAGCTACTGAGTCAATAACTATGTTTAAACTGTAAACTGTCCCTTGCCTACCTTCCTTGCTGACCTTACTCATGACCTCCACCACGAGTCTCTGAGGCCCGGCATTCTCACGACTCTAGACCGTCTCCTCGAAGCTATCTGCCTACTTGAGGGACAGTGTAGGTGTTAAGAAGACAGCTTCAAACCTTGGCCCTGGCTCTTGTTCCCTGTGTCACCTCGGTCAAGTTACTTAAACGCTCGCTGCCTCAGTTTCTTCATCTGTAAAGTGGGAACAATAGCCCCATCCCAGAGTTGTATGAGAACTTACGAGCTAAATTATGTAAAGTGCTTAGAGCTGGTCCTGGTATATATTATAATGACTGTCATTATCACATACATTATGTCAGTTCTCACCGCCTGATTACCCTCTCCCCAAGTCCACATTCCCTATGTGGGTCACCACTTACAACCTTCAGCCCTTAACAAAGCCATGGGTCTATGTAATCACTGAGCCCCAGTCATTCTGACTTTGAACTGACAGTTTTCACTTGCAGCCATAATCACTGCAATTTCCCATCCAGGAGTCTGGAGTGCATGCAGCTAACGTAGGAGTGGGACTGAAGAAATACAAGTCTAGTACTAGAAGGGTTGTGTAAGCTTTTCACCAGTGTTTCTTCCCACAGCACGACTTCTTAAGAGCTTACTCTTGAGGGCTAATGTATACAGAAAAGTGAGTTACTCACTACCCTTCACACTTGGCTTTGTTTCCCTGGGGACCACCATCCTGCTATGTGAGCCTTCCCTTCCCATTTGCCCACCCCCACCCCCATTGCATTCATTCATTTGGCATTATTTTTTTCTTTCCTATTGAACCATTGTGTGCTGTTGTGCTAAATTTCAAAAGGAGTCTGTGGGAAGGCATTTCCAAATGCATCTTTCAAATATCTTTTTTCCTAGAAAATGAACTCGAGCCGTCCATACACCATCAAACGGGGCTACTGAGTTGACAGGCCAGCTCCTTGAAAAGCACATACAGCGGCTGTTTTCCACACCCCGGCATCAGCCTCAGCCACTTTCCACGCAGCTTCCCGGGAACGGTGCCATCTATAGCTACCGTTTCCTCTTATAAAAAGGAAGTGAGCGATCAGGATCATTAGGATCTATAAACACCTGAGTGCTTGAGACACGCAAAGCAATGATTTATTTCCCACGGACGATTGGCTGCAGGAGACTAGGAATGGAGAGGAGATAATAAATTATATCCTAAAACTTCGCCAAGCCCCAGAGTCTCATGATGTCAAGAGAGACAAGCATTCAAGCTGAGCATTTGAATGTTAGCACAAAATAGACAGTGCAATGGCCTTTCCCACAAAACAGGAGCCATACATGTAACTGCCCTGAATGGAAAAGGGAAGGAAAGGGGAGGAACAGACAAAATGAGACACAGGGGACAAAAAGATGGATTAGAGCATCCATGGAGGGAGCAATTCGGATTCCTGTAGTTTTACATGAAAAATAATTATGTTCCATAAAGGGAGTTAAAATGAGGGATATATGAAGAAGTCAGACTGAACTTCAGAATCTAGGCTTCCCTAACACAGAATATTTCCAATTCCAACAATTTCGGGTGGCCAACTCAATGGCTATAGAATCTCAAAAGTGACTCATCGAGCCAAATAAGCTTTGGAGAGTCTGAACTCCCTGGTTGAAACCCAAGAATCTCATATTCCTATTTTTCTTCAGTGACTACACAGTTTCCAGAAAAATTAACAGAAAGCCAATGAGATTTCAATGGGTGGGCCACATTGTTCTTTCTGAATGTGTTCCGTATACCCTTTCCCCATCTGCACAGTCAGACAAGCCGGTTTTGGGTGTGATTTTTAAATTTTCTGAGCTTCTACAAAAATGGAATGCTCCCGAGAAACCACAGTGGTAAAGAAGTTAGGGCAAACGACACAACCTGATTTTTGCACTGTTGCTCAGTGACATTGCACTGCTGTTGCAGCCTGGTAGCAATGACCATTGAAGTTAGACCAGCCCAGCAGCCCTCAGACAGAAAGAAAACTAAGCGTGAGAACTTGGATTTTATTGAAAATCAAAAGCCAGTGAACAGGATGCTCTTTGAACTCACCCAGGAAACTCTCAGTTGGAATCAACAGATACAGAGAAAAATTTCAAACCTAAACCTCAGGGAATTGTTTTAAAAATACACACACACCCCACCCATCACAGTGAATTTTATACAAATACCCCAAAGGCTGTGGGGAAAAGTGGATTTAAAGGTATATACCACAGTCACCAAACACCTACTGTAATGCATTTTTAAGTTCAGTAAGTTCCTAACCACTGTAATCGAGCCTGAAAGCACAGAGTAGAAAAATGAGCAAAATAAGCAAAGAATAATTTTAAGGCTGAGAGATATTTTTCTAAATAAACCTAAGGAAGTATGGGTGCATATAAAGGCACATAACACTGATGCAGAGACAGTGGTGAATGGTGGTGTCTGACATTCCTGGTCTCGCGAACTCGAAGAATGAGAACACGGATTCCACAGGAAAGGTGAAGCGGCAAAGTTTATTAAGAAAGAGGAGTAAAAGCTCTCGAAATGAGAGGGGACATCCAAAAATGAAATGCCCAGGGAAAAAAGGAAAGCTCTCTGACAAGAGGGGACTTCTAAAAGTGGAATACTCCCGCTATGACTGCAAGCCTTTGCTTTTAATACCTTTCTTTTACCCAAGGCCCTGCTTTCATTCTTCAGTTCACAGACCTGGATGATCCACGTAGGTGAGCTTTGAGACCAACCACCTAAGTTCTAGGATACACTTATCTCCAGATGACATGCCACCATGCCTGGTTGATGGCATTCTGGGCTTCCAGGGCCTTGGTGTCCTTTGTTATTATTATTTTTTAATATCCGCCCCACCCCCACCCCATCCCCCCCCGGCCCCCTTTACCTTCTGCCCAAGGTTACATTTGCCTTCCTTAGAGATGAGTGTCAGAAACCCAAGGCTTACATCTGCATTTCTTAGGTGTGGGAGTCATCTTCTCCCTGGGCTTTGTTACCTAACCATCCTATTTCTGTGCTACATTCCAAGGCATGATTGTCATGACTAAGGAGAGGGCTGGGGCACCCCCTCAACTGCTGAGGTTCCACTAATTATCCTGTGTCAACACGAGTGTGATTACATAAAGCAGTAATTCCTCACTCACGTGTTCTCTCAACACTTCCTGAGCCCCTGCTCTCAGATCATGGCACATTGGCATAGACATCAAAAGCATGACTTCTTTAAGAGTAGTATCATTACATTCATGAAATATATATTCTTTATTTTATTTTTTATCTTTCTAAGTCGATACACAGAAGCCATCTTGAGGCCAGTAAGTCTCTGAATGAAAGATTTGTCACTCTCAGCAGATCAAAGAAATTTCCATTGCTGCTTTGCTATCATTATGTTTAATATTTTCAAGTTTTGATTTTCAAATATATTTTTTAATATTCAAATACAATACAATCAAACATTCAAATAACTGGATAACCATACAGAAAGATAATCCTGCTGAAAGGGAACCGGAAGGAACTGTTATCTGGCACAAAACTTCACTAGGGCTACAGCTTGAATTTTTGTGGTCTGATATGAGGAAGTTCAAATTTAATGAGTAAATGGTATTGAGAAGTGTGAAAGCATAATGTAAGAAAAGGGAGGTTTGTATGGAAGCTGAATTTAAGGAAGTCACTATTCCAACTCAGGCACACATGCTGTGCTGATATAAATAGCAATTAGCGCCTGTTCTGGGACTCAACATTCCAGGTCTTGCCTTCCCTAGGGTAGGAAAGGCAAGGGTCTGACCTCTGAGTGAGGTTCAAGAGCCCATTATCATAATATCTGCCATAAAGCATTTCCACCCAAAGGGTAAGGAAGACCAGATGCATTAGTCTACTACCCAGAGTCAAGGGCTGAGAGAATGGGGACCCATGTTGGTGCCATTTCTCTCCTTTCTGCCCAAACTCAATCACACAGGTGGGCTCGGGACTCCTGAAACGGGCCATACATTTTTTCAGGTGGCCCACAGAAACCATTCCTCCACAGTGCCCTTCTGAGACTCTCTTAACCTCTCTGAGACTCAGTTTCCCCATCTCTAAAATGAAGGAAGATTAAACGAAATAACTCATTTGAAAAAGAATACTTACTAATCATGCAGGAACATAGTAAATACTCATTGTGGGTTACTGAATAGATAAACTAGTATTATTTCTAACAGGTGACCCAAAAAGCATATCCTGGTGAGAGTAAAAATTCATCTAACCCTTCATGCTAAAGTAACAGAATAAAGAATAATTTTTAAACCAACATCAGAATTTAAGAACGAATTCCAATAAACTAGAGTGAAGTGGATATGATCAGTGAATGGAGGAATTTAAAATGTCCGATGAAGTACAGAATTTAAATGCCCATCTTCTTTTACATATTTTTGGTTTGGTTTTTGAAAACATTAATTTCTCATGTTATTTGTGTTTATTTTCCTAATCAACTCTGTTTTAGCAGAGAAATTATTGGTTATAAATCTATGATTTTGTCTATATCTTTTTATATGTCTATTCCATATCAGTTATGAAATAATATTTTTAAGGTATATAACATATGCATTTTCTACCCAAGAAATAATTGAACACCACCTTCCTTTCTAAAGTCATTAATACTGTTGTGAACTTACTAGTCTCTTGGTATGTCTTCCACTTCCTAGTCTTCAAAGGCTCTTTGTGAGACACTTCCCTGTTTTCTTTAAATTGAGTTGAATAGAGCTCAAAACACAGCAATCACTATTAGATCCATGTATGTCTGTATTTCACTTTCTCACAATGCCAAAAATAATATGTAACAATCAATAATAATTTTACATCTAATTTATGGTTCAATGTCATTTTGTAGGCAAGAAACTCTCTGTGTGGGTTCTAATAGTCTTCATTTTCTCTTGAGTAATTTAGCCAGTAACTTTGCAGTCTTTTATTCTGATAAATTTTATACAGGGTTCTTTAAAAATACAGCAGATTCTCAGTTAACTGGTACCCATGGGGATTGGTAGATGCTGGATAAATGTACCTGGAACTCTCAAGCAACCGGCAAAACTCTCAAGCAACTTGGAAGTGCCAGTTGTTGGAGTTGCAATGAACTAACAGTCTACTGTAATTGGATGTTACACTTAACTGGGTAAAATTAACCTGTTAAAGGTCATTTATTTATTTTTAAGACAATGAATAATTGACATTTTGATGTTACTTACTATTTATTACATTCTCAAAATATATAAACTAGTGGGATGTGCGATTGTTCAACAAGTTGGGCGCTTGCCTTGCAACCCTGAGGTCCGGGGATCAAATCCCAACTCCAGCCCGTGCAAACCCATATGCTGAGCTGCAGCACAACTGGTAACTGCCACGATGGCGGCAAAGTTCTCGCCTCCCATGCGGGAGGCCCCAGTTTGGTTCCTGCTCCGTGCAGCCCCACGTCCACCTGTGTGAAATGAAAGTGTCACAACTAATGATGTCTGCTCTGGACTCTCTCTCTCTTACTCTCTCTCTCTCATCTTCTCTCAAACAATAAATATTCATATATATATATATACACACACACACACATATATATATGTTTAACTTACTATATAATATCTATATCTATAATGTTAAAAGAAGCAGAAAATTAATATCAACAAGGAATGCCACGTGTTGGCCATATCTGTAACGTAGCCTGTACCTCTTAGAGCCAGCACTATGTAACACCTTCACGCCGTCCTGTGAAGAAATCAGGGTGGGTAAGTGATGCTACAACAAGCAACCTGCAAAGTGTCAGTGGCCTGAGACCACAGACCTGTCTGGCTCATGCTGTGTGTGCACCACAGGCCAGCAGGGGCCTCTGGCCCTCACAGCCACCCGCGGATCCACGCGGCTCCCTCAGCTCATACTGAAACAACCGCTCAGGCAGGACGGAGCAGAAGCTTCATTCATCAAGCATTAAGCATCACAGTTTCTGCCTAAAACTCACAAACAGCACTCCCTTGCACGCCCATGGGTCCCCCCTGTGTGTGGGGGCAGGGAAGTGCGGTTCCTCCATGTGCAAAGGATAACCAGACACATTTGGTGGCAGCACTATCAGCCCTGCTCACTTTGTCATCAAAAAAAGAAGTGAAGGGAGAGGGAGTTTTAACAACTGACGCAACAAATGCTCAAACTCCTTTCTAACTCAGACTCGTGAGGAAGAAGCAGGAATAGAGCAAGAATTACGACTGTCCCTCATAGCACCGCCTACCTGTAAAATAAAATGTGCAGCTTAACGTGATCCTTTTTTCCTTAAACAGTGTTGCTAAACACGAGCTTGGTAGCATCAAAACTTCCCAGAAAAGTTAGATGTGAAAAGATTAGATTAAAGCACGTTTCCCTAGCATTCATTTAGACTCTATGCCAGATGCTGTCTTGGGGGTTTTGTGTATCATCCTATGTAATCTCCACAGCAACTGTATGAATTACATAATGGCCATCCCCATGCTTCAAATGAGGGAGGTTAAGAAGGTCATAGAGCTAGTTAGTGGAAGAGGATTCTGTCCCAGCTGTGGACTCCAGAGCCCATACTCCCAAACAACATAGCATAGCGGTAACACTGACAAAATGTTTTATTGATATGATAAATGCCACTTGAACTTGTGTATTTATATAAATGCCAGCTTAGAATCATAATTCTGACAAAGGAGTTCCATAATAGCATTCCATCACACACACACACCACCACCCCAAAAAAAGAGCTCTCGCTTTTAACTTTGTCGGGTTCCATTCATATATCAAATGGCAGAATATGTAAATTGTAAAGAGTATTTCTGAAGCTACTCTATAAACTTTACAAAGCTCTGGGCCAATTAGAGAATTTTTTTTAAATATTACCAAACACAAGTAAGACTAGAGTTCATGAGGAGTATACTGGGACCATGATAATATTCGCAGCTGCCACATTTTGTAACCTTGGAAAGAAATTTATGAAGGCATGGAGTGTCGCCCCCAGAGTTGTACAGTACACAATGTGTGTGACTGCATGTTGAGGCCTTCCTGTTTCCTATTGGAAACCTGCTTTCCCCTACGCTCCTATTCCAAGATGCCGTGTCTTGAAGGGAGTCCTATTTGAAGTTTTGGTTCTCCAAATATCCTTGAAGAATTCAATAACAAATTCTTTTCCCAAACTGATAGTAGAGAATGTTATCACACTGATATAAGCATTACAAAACCCCATCATGCATAAGTACATCTTGTATTACCACTTCCTTTGCTAGAACAGTCAGGGTCTGGGTCTGCATGCGTAAATCATATTCATCAAACTGAGAATCTGCAAAAAACACTGAATTTCAAGAACTATGCTTACTTGAGTATAAAACAACAGCTATTCAACATTAATTATTTTAAAACTTCATAGCGACCTATGAGGTTGCATCATAGATTCTGGTGTTTACTGATATCTGGGGGAGGCAAATTATTTTCAAGAATACAAGAAAGCAACACCACTTCAATCCATCGACTTCACCAGCTTCCAGAAAGCTGCTGGCTGGCGTGGTCCTCTGCTTCCAGAGGACCCCATTCCAGGCCCCACAGGATTTCTCCACAAGTGCCACTGTGTCTTAATTTTGTTTTAATCATTTTTTCAATCCTCCAGGCCGCTCCAGTGTCAGCAAGCTGCCGCTGCATCTTGAAAAGTCCTTTGATGCAAATCCCTCGAAGCCTCTTTCTGCAGAGAGCGGCCCCCTTTGAAGATGGGGCCCCAGTGGTCTTTGCGCTAGTTGCTTCAGGGAAGGACTAAAGAGGCCTGCCTGAGGTAAGAATGTTTGCAAGCCGTTTGCCTTTCCAGATGGTATTCATACACGTTAGCGGTCTTCACAGATGACCTACGAGATCTGTGGCTTTCTCAAGGCTGTGGGGCAGATGCTAAGAATATGCATCCACCTGTTTCTTCTTTTGAAACAGGTCCCCCCAATAAGGAATGCCTTGTGGGCAAATATTGTTTTCTTTCCCCAAAGATCAACTGTTCAGTATGAAAGGAAACTGAAAGGTTTACCTCAGCCAACCAGGCTGGAAGGCAGAGGTGGAAGACTAGCCCGTCCTACCACAGAACAGGGGGTGAGGCAGAGGTCAGAAACACACCCCGTGGGGCACTGCCCATGAGAGTCTTTTTGGAAGCTGAAGGGACATCACTGAAGCAGTTTAGGGCTGAGCTTCTCACACTTAAACCTCGTGTGCATAGCAGCACCAGGGAGCATGTTGAAATGCAGATTCTGATTGTCTGAGTTGGAACCTGCGACTGTGCATTTCTTAGGGGCGCCCTGAAGAATGTTGGTTTTGCTAGTCCAGAAGGCATGCTTTCCGCACCCATGTTTAGACCACTCATCGCAGCAGCTAACCTTGGTGTCCTACAACAGCGAATGGCTTGGTTCTTTCCAGCAAAAAATGCAAAAGGAGGCACTGATGCCGCCCATCTGCACAGCTACCTCAGAGAGTCAAGTGTGAGGAGACCCATGGCAATCTCCACCCATGAAAAGATTATATCCCCATGAAAAAGGGACCAAGGGAGGCAATGCGGTGGGTACCAGGAGCTCAGCAGTCCCCGTACTGAGTGTCAGGCGCACTCCGTTTGGTTTTCACATTACCAGCCTCAGCGAGGTGGAACAGAGGATTACAAAGGGATAAACTAAATGTCCACTGCAAGTGGTCTGTTGTGGTCACCAGCACCATTCCCATCAGGATTTCCCATTTCTCCAAAGTCATCTGGAGCAGTTAATCTCTTGGGGTGATTTCTTAAGAGAAAATGAATACATGTTCCCAAGTGGCCAATGTAGTGAAAGTTAAAAATATTTTCTTTTATCCCCAAACCTCCAAAGAATTCACCGATCTTACTATTGCCATAAAAACAAATGACAAAGGAGTTTTAGTTCAGCTAGAAATCATCCTGCTATTGGCCATGTAGAGAAACTTTAAAAATAATACACTGCTTCTAGCCTGCAGTATTGGGATAAAAGTCCAATTTGATCCTAATGACCCCCTGTGCCTGAGGATCTATGATTTGAAGAGCTGGCTGTTTTAACAGAGAGCATGGCCAAAGAGTTAGATCCAGGGATTTCAGATCCAGGGCCAAAAATAGTAGATTCATGCTTAGATGGGTTTGTTCCTTTAGAGAATGCACCATTGATCTTCCTGAAATTCTTCCAGGTGAGTTACCCACTCTGTCCAAGATCAGTTGGCATCTAAAAAATAATAAGGTATTTCTAAATTCACAGTTCCCTTTAGTTGACTCAGAGACTTTGGCCAAATTTACAAAGAAACATTTTTCACTGACTTTCCAAACACATATGAGGGCTGTCCAGAAAGTATCCAACCATGTAACCATTCTCATTATATTGACAATGGCTGGATTTATTTTCCAGACAGTCCTCATATATGAATATCATATGTAAAATTTTAAATAAATTAAACACAACAGTTTAAGAGCCAAGTGTGATCACACCAAATCTACAATGGTAGAAGGGTAAGGGCCAAACAGAACCTGGTCTGATTTATAAAATTACTCCCACGGCAAAGAGAGTTTAATTGGTGAGCTGAATGAGTAGCAATCTCTAGGAAATAAAATAGTTCCAGGGACTTTTCCTCTATCCCAATCTCCAAATATCTTTTACCTAAATTTTTAAAATGAACACCCTATTCCTATTAATATATCCATGGTAAACAACACATTAAATTGTTTTTGATTCCTTGATATTTCCATTTGGCTTTGTAGAGGAGAAAAAAAAAAATTTCTTTCTACCCTTCTAAGTTCTTCTGGCTGGTCTAATAATCAAATTCACGTGAGACATATTAACAAGAGGAAATGTCCAAATGTATTACATATGTCCATATGAGGGCTCCATTAGAATATGGGACCCACAGACAGTGGGCAGTCAATGGTTATGTGCCTTTCTGGACTAAGAAGAGGGAGGCAGGGGCCTAGGGCTTCAAAGAAAAGTAGACAATTCATAGGTAGATGAAGAAGAGCAAACATGTGGTAAAGAAAAAAATTCTTACCACCCAAAAACAAGGGCACACCTTGCTTTGGGGTGGTAAGAATTTCTCCCTGTCTGCCATACTTAGTTCATATAATAAAATGATTGTCCTTCCTGGAGCCAATTTTTCTAGATGAATTCTTTTAGGCAGAGAAAGGGAAAGACCAAAGGTTCTTTATGAGTCTGGTTTTCTTAAGAGGAACCAGCTTATAATCAGTATCTCAAAAAAGGCATATTTTGATGAGATGTGGAGTTGTCCATTGGGAAACTGTCTGATTGTAAAAAAAAAAATAAAGGCATATTTTGGGCAGCAAACTCTTCCCCCCCCACACACTCCCACTCCCCAAACCATCCCCCAGATAGAGCCTCTCCTCATTATCTAGCTGTGAATAGATTTTGTTTTCATGAAGGGAGAGGAGGATCAAAAGAAAGGATGGGTACAGAGCCAACCCAGGACTCATTAGCAAGCCATACAGGGGTGATGTTAAGAGTTCAGAGGGGACATCGAATATATGGTGATAGAAGGAGAGCTGTCTTTGTGCTGAGCCCATAATGCAATGCATAGATGATGTAATGTAGAGTTATACACCTGGAAACTATGTAATTATTGCCAACCAATGTCACCCCAATAAATTTAACAATAATAAATTAATTAATTAAAACAAAAAAAGAGTATTCAGATATCTTGTGCCTGAATACTGAGGTGGGCCTTTGTCAAAGGCAAACTTAATAATCTTTACATCTTTGCCTGCAATGGGATGAAAGCAATCACAAAACGAAGGCTAAAGCTGGTGCTGCACACTGCAAGCTTACTGCACGGGAACCCAAATAGACTTTTCAGTTACAAACACCAAATGACTGACATCTGTTATTTGACAAACCTGGGTTGAAGACTGTCTGCCTTATCTGTAGTCAAGGTAGTGACTGCAGACAAGAAACAAAGGCCCTAATACCCACCGCTACTTATATATACACACACTTAGGAAACATGTTTTCCCCTCTGGCAGAAGAGCATTTCAGGTATTGAATAGCTGTGTTCACCTCCCCCTTAAAAATGGCTGTGATTCACTGGCATTCAAGTTATCTAGTCCAAACCTGTCAGGAGTTGCTTGAGGCTGAAAAGTATGCTTGTTGCTTTTTATGTAAATGGAAAGTAAAGATGTGGGTGAATAGGCGCCACAGGTAATGCTGTCGCAGAAACGACGTTAAACAGATGTCAGAAGCAAATTCTCCTGCTCCTGTGAGCCTTTTTCTGCTTAACCACATTGTTCCCTCTTCAAGTGTCCTTGAACTCTTAACTTTCTGTGCGTTATTTTCAAACCAAATACATTCTGACAAGTTTGGAATGCATGCCTCTGTGAACTAGAGAGATGAAACATGTTCCTATGCAAACAGGGCTTTCTAGCGAATTGCTAGATTCAGAAGGTATTTCTTCTGGTTTTTCAGTATTTGAAGTACACCATGGACTAAGCAGCTAAGGGATCTGTTTCTGGCCACAGTGCATCTTTGGGATGCAAACCTTGTAGAATGGGAATCAGACTGACCTTGGCTTCTCAACTGCTGTTGATCTTACTGCATATGGATTGTTTTTCCAGAAAGAGAAGAGTTCTGGGTTAGGCACCTCAAAACAGATTAAATCAGGGTATTCAAACTTTTGGCTTCTCTGGGAAAAAATAAGAATTGTCTTGGGCCACAAATAAAATACACTAAAAATAGTGAATGAGCTTAAGAAAAAAATCACAAAATTGTATATAATGTTTTAAGAAAGTTTATGACTTTGTGTTGGGCTGCATTCAAAGCCATTCTGGGTTGCATGTAGCCCACGGGTTGGACAAACTTAGATTAAATAAAAAGAGAAGGAAATTTGATTTTTCTTCAGTTAAATGACTGAAGTCTCCCCCAAGGCTTTAGAATCATTCATTCACACATTACACACACACACACACACATACATACACCCCACTTTGAGCCTTTCTAGACACAGGGGATTAAAGAGTAAGCAAGACAAAACCTCTGCCCTCTTGAATCTTACACAATAGGGGAGATGGACAATAGAAAACCAAAAAATAAAATACAATTCTGTGTACGTGTAATGCAAGGCCATGCACTGTGATAAGCACTGTGAGTTAAAACAAACCTGAGGAGATCAAGGTGAAGATGGGGTGCATCACCCACAGTAGGTCTGATACCTGAGAAGGTGAGATTAGAATGAAAAAGTGTATAGATGGGGAGCAGTTCTTAAGATATCTGGGGGCAGATATTTCCAAGCAGAGGGCATAACATGTCCAAAGGCCCTGAGGTGAGCAGCAAGCTTGGTATTTTGAGGCACAGGAAGAACCAGTGTGGTAGAGCTGAGCATGCAGATGAGACCGTGTGGACAGGAAGAGGACAGATCAAGTGGAACCCTGAAGACTATGGTAAGGAGCTGGGTTTTTATTCTAAGGGAGTAAACCCGCTGGAGGACTGGGAGCAGAAAAGTGACTTATATGACCTGATTCACATTTTGATCAGACAACCCTGGAGCTCTTAACTTAAGAGTGGGTAAAACTAGAATCAAAGAAATCAATTAGGACTCTAAATGGGGGTCTTGGACTAGGAAAATAATGATGAACAGGGTAAAACTGATATATTTTGAGGTTGGAGATGATGATCTTATGATACATTAAGTGTGAAGTTTGTGGGACAAAGACACATCAAAGATAATTTCCAGTTTTTTCCTCTGAACCATGTAGTGAAAGGTGTTGTTTAGTAAAACGAGAGGGAGGAACAGTTAAGGAAAAGGGAATCAAGAATTTTATTTTGGGAGAAGCCAGATGGCTCAGTGGGTCAAGAGCTCACTTCCCCGCCCTGGGGACCAAGGATCGAATCCCAGCCCTGGCCCATGCAAACCCATATGCTGAACTGGGGGGTGCCCCCAGTTTGGTTCTCACTGGGGTGAGAGCCCAGCCCAGTTCCTACCCTGTGCAGCCCTGTGCCCACCTGTGGAATGAAACTATGTGGAAAAACCAGTGATGTGCAACTATGGAGACTGTTCTGGGCCCTCCCCCTTATCTCTGTCTTTGTCTCTGTAATTCTCTCTTTCTCTGCCAAAAACAATAAAAAATAAATCTTAAAAAAAAAAAAAAGAATTCTATTTTGAAGATTTTAATTTGAAAATTCTTTTTAGACACCCAAGTAGAGATACTGAGGATGGAGTGAGAGATATAAACCTGGAGCCCAGGGAAGAGGAAAGGGCTGAAGGTATATGTTCACAAACAACTCGATACAGATGATGTTAAAGCCATGATAGTCCACGAGATAATCTGGGGAGAGAGCCCAGAAAAAGCAGAGAAAACCACCACAGGGGCTGAGCCTGAGAAAGCCTCCAAAATCTTTAGGCCAGAGAGGAAAAGAGCCCACAAAGAAGACTGAAAAGGTAAAGCCAATGCTTAGGAAGAAAACACAGGAAGAATGGAATTACTCCAAGTAAAAATTGCTTCAGGAAGGTAGAATTGAACGAGGCCAAGTGCTACTGATCGAGAAATGCCCCTAGAATCTGGTGAGTTGGAAATCAGTGGGAGCCTCAACAAGAAGGGTCTCAGTGGAACAGTGGGGTTGCAAGACTGAGTGGAAGGAACCAAGGGCTGCATGTAAAGCACAAGGGCGCTCCTTCAGGGAGAGCAGAAGGTACCTAAAAGAGGATGTGAAATCAGGTCTCCAGTGGGTGATTTTGTCAAGGGAGATTTTAGAGTATCTTTGAATGTTGGCAGGAATGATTGTATAGATAAAGAGAAAATAATTCTGTAGAGAGAAGACATAACTGACTAGCCAAGAAAGGCTGGGACCTAGCGTGGGAGTGTAGAGCTGGGCTGAGAAAGGAATAGGACTGTTCATCCACTGTAACAAAAGAGAGGGCCACCTGTATGGATCCAGGAACAGGTGGATTCATGATGGAGGGAACTGGTGGAAATTCTCATGTTTGTCTTTAATCTTGCAGTGAAATAACAGACAAGGTCCTCAGGTGAATGTGAAGGGAATGGGTATCAAAAGCTATGGAAGCAAGAGAAACTGAAATAGTGTCTCAGATTTTTTTTCTATTTTAAACTAGAGAGAATACAATTAAATAGAATAGGAATCATGTTCTAATAGGCAAAAATGTACCAGTAAAAGGGTACTTAAAACCAAAATTTCCAATCCAACTTTAAAATCATAATGGCCTTTATTCTCATGTCCCTCTCTCTATAAATTGCCCCCATCTAAACTTAGTCATTTTTGATTCAAAGACCACTGAACCATCAAAAGACCTACTTCTAATCTCTACTATTAGAAAACTGTGTGGTCCTAAGCAATTCTTCAATCTCACTGTAAAAGAGATTACAGTGAGATTAAATAATTACCACCCCGATATCCTTTCTTCCCACTTGGTTTGTAACAGAAGTCTTGATTTTTAATTGAGAAGACAGCTCTCAGAATTGAGTACATTTCCCAACATCCTTTGCAGCTCATTGTGGCTGTGGAGTTAAGTTTAGCCAATGAGAAGTTACATGAGTTGGGTTCTTGGAAAATTCCTTTAAAAACATGTCAAGTACTCCGTAGCTGCTTTTTAACCCCTTCCTGCAGGCTAGCTAGAGTTCTATCATCATCTTGAACCATCCTAAGAAAGGATGTGACCTAGAGAGCCTGAGTCCCTAATGATTTCATAGCACCCACATAGCTCTGCACTGCAAACTGCCAGCACTCAGCAACATGAGAACTGTATCTCTATCAAGCCAAGGAAACTTAATCAGGACTGACAGACTCTTTCTCAGTTTTCTCTCCTTTAAACTACACCTACTGTCAAGTAACAAATGTAAAATACTCACGTACAAGGCCATCTCTCTGTTTCAAAGGGCAAAGCAGTAGAATGTACAATAGCTAGAATTCTGTCTCCAACCCGGTGGTTTAATTCCATCCTGAAATCTGTATAGTATTGCCAAACAAGCTGATATCCAGAGTTTTAACACCTTTCTTCACAGGGATTTCCACAGAGGTGGGCGACTGTAATGTTTGGTCTCTCTGGTTCAACAACACAGTTCTGACCCCAGGCTTAGTCGGGTCCGTGGAGCACAGAGGCGTTGCTGAGTACTTCCGGTGCCACTGGAACCCCCACCTGCACCACGGTCATCTCACCAGCTTCAACTATGCATGTACCCACCATGCAGCAAACAAGAACAGAAAATAACCTGTGCAAAGTGACTCCTCGAGTTAGGCTTTTATTCTATTCTGAATAAAAGGAACAGTATCTGGCTACAGAATTTACTCATTAACCCAGGGTATCTTTATTTTCATTTGTAAAGTGCTACCACATTTAAAAAAATGGGAGGATGGGGGGATCAGGGATGGCTCAGTGGATTAAGAGCTCACTTTGCAGCCTTGGGGACCAAGGATGGAATCCCGGCCCCGGCCCGTGTGGACCCATATGTTAAACTGGGGAGTGCCCCCAGTTCAGTTCTCACTGGGGCAAGACCCCAGCCCAGTTCCTGCCCTGTGAAGCCCCGCCCACCTGTGGAATAAAACTATGTGGAAAAACCAATGATGTGCAACTATGGAGACTGTTCTGGGCCCTCCCTCTTCTCTGTCTCTGTCTCTGTCTCTCTCTCTCTTTCTCTGTCAAAAATAATAAAAATAAATCTTTTTTAAAAAGGAAAAAATAAAAAACTAGTTATTTGAAGCAAGTTTTGTTAAAATTATGTTTTTAGGAAACACAATTTTGAACTTAAAATACTTTCACAATTTGTAAGTAACTTAATTTTTTTTTCCATATCCCATATTATTAAACAGGAGCAGAGAACTCTTTACTTTGAGTTATCATTTATTAAACATCTCCATGGATTTTTCAAGCAATTTAAGAAAATGTAACTTGCAGGAGGAAATAAAAAACTTGTAAAAAATAATGTTTTAACAGAATTCCTCTTTTGAAGAAGCAGCTGAGCTTTTTGCACTCCATGCAAATAGCATTGAGCCAACCGAAATCGCTGTAAAAACCATCACTGGAAGTCTGTATTTTCTTTTGATCTCTCTCTCTCTCTCTGGATTTAAGGACCTTGTGAAGCTCCAATGGAATATATGCATGTCACAGCATGGCAGAGGGGTAATATATTTCCCCCCGCTTTACTAAACATGAGTTGTGTATTTTGCCATCTTCAGAGTTCACAGTGCCGTACACTTATCCCCATTAGAAAAGCTCACTTTGATAATATACAGGTGTTACACCCATTTATGACAAGTATGTAAAATCATAACCTTTCAGATTCTGGGAATGGAGTGCATATACATAGAATCTATTAGCCATGCATTGACAGATTTTTGTTAAAACTAGATTTTCAAGTCCAAAGACTAAGAGGACAAAAAAGGGGATTATTTTGTATAAATATATGAAGCCTGAAAAGGCTATAACTTTATTTCAAAGAGAGAAAAGAACAATGTTTCCCACTTTGGCTATACATGAATTCATTTTTCCTATCCTGAGCAAAAAGCTATTCAAATCCAAGTGTGTTTATAAGCACTGTTTGATTAATTTGTGAGAATATATTCAGTTATTTCTAATATATTTTTAGGGTCAAAGATTGCAGGGGTCAAATATATGGTCGTGGAGGAAGAACTGACTCCGAATCGTGAGCATACAATGCAACACATAGGTGATGTATTATAGAGTTGTACACCTGAAACCTATACAATTTTACTAACCAATGTCACCCCCAGTAAATGTGATGAAAAATAGATTACAGCACTAAAAGAGTACATTTTTAAAAGTGTCCCCAAAATAAGAAAATCTTTATGGTTGAAATCCTGAGATTTACTAACATGGGCAAGTTTACTTAACCCTAGTCTCAGTTTGCTCACCTGTTAAATGGGGATAATAATAATTCCTACCTCATAGAATCATTTGTAATGTGCTTAGCATTTGATGAATGTTGACTATTTTCATTGTGATGATTATCTCAGGACTCTTACCAGTGTGCAATGGGAAGAACTGAGCATAATATAGGAAAAAGAAAAGGTAGGGAAGCTGCCATTAACTGTTCTCCTGTTACCCTTAGCTGTTCCCAGGGGGTATAATGGACTAATGTCCCCAAACACAAGTGTGAAACAGACACAGGTGATGAGAACCACTCAAAGGACCAATAAACCCACAAAATGTCTGGGTTCTAGAATCACAAGCTCCAAAATTTATATCTGTGCCTACGTCTAATTAGTACACACTTTTCAGCCGCCTTATAACCAAGAGACTAATGGCCAGGAGCACTTGAGAAGAACAGGGTTAGTTTTCTCTCCTTGGCAACCAGGGTTTACAGCATTTGCATCTTTCCAATCACAGGTTTAGCATTTCCTGGAACAAACTGTGTAAAAATCTGTCAATTAGTTGATTCTTTGTGTTGGTATGACTATAAACTCACTAATCAAATTTGAGGATAAAAGCCATGGCCTTGAAAAATAGTGTTTCGTGTCATTTTCCAGAGAGTTATGCAATCAAATGCCATCCCAGTGTTGAAATCTCAGAGATATGCTTAATATACCTGCTTCTCCAATTAACACAGCAGTCATTAATATACTATATGATGTTATATAGTCATAATTGCAGCCAAGCAGAAAATAATTACCATCTATCAGCTTTCATGTTTTACAAAAAGCAAAATTATTTTTCCTTTGTTTTAGAAGTTCCCCAAACAAACAATAGTTTTACATTGGCAACGCTTTTATTTTCATGACCCAACTGCCATATGTCTCTATAAAGCTGTCACATACCCTTCTGGGCTAAACTCACATGTCGCTGTTTCAATTTTAAAATCTAATCCAAGGGCAAATCGTCCTGATTCCATTGTGAACACCTGGTCTGAACAACAGTGAAAAATACTAGGCTTCTTTCAAAACAAGCAATTTCACACATCTTTCCCATCAGACCTCTGAACCAATTCATTGCAATTAATTTATGCCATCAAACCTAGAACCAACACCCACTCTGACAGGCAGCGTTAGGCAATGTGCTCATGGAGGTCAGAGCCCTTACCTCAAGTCACTTACAGATCGTTGGAGAACAGGACAAGTAAGAGGCACAAACAACTAAAATATGGGGCAGAAGAAGAAGGTATGAAAGAACAGTTTCAAAAATGATGAGGTTCAGAGCAGGTCAGTTCAAGGTCACCTAGTTAGACAGACATCATTGAAGGGATGCAACAGAGATGGGGCTACATTCCTGGTACAGGGAACAGCATTCTCAAAAGACCCTAATGCAGGAAGGCACCTGGTGTTTTGAAATTAAAAAGTGGTCCTGTTTGAGTCAAGACTAATCTCTGTAATGGACTTCTGTTGTTTCTGTACAGTTTGATATTTTAAAAAGTACGTGCAGCCATGTAACTATTTTCACAATCAAGATATAGAATACTGCCATCACCCCAATAGTCTGTCATGCCCATTTAGTCTTTCTCTTACCAACTCTGGCCCCAGGCAACCAAGGATGTGCAGTCTATCACTGGAGGTTGATTCTGCCCATTCTAAAAATGTATATAATGTAAGGATACAGCAGATATTCGTTGTACCCAGCTTCTTTCACTCAGAATAATGTTCTGAGATTCATCCAAGCTGTTGGGTATACTATAAGTAGTTTCATTTTACTCTGCACCAATATTTCATTGTAGATGTATAGTTATTTGTTTTCCTATTGAGGGACATTTGGGTTAGTATTTGAGGTTTGGGGCTAGTAAGAATAAATCTGCCAGGAAAATGTGTATACAAATCTTTGCAAGGATTTCTTCATTTCTCTTGGGTAAATATCTGGGAGTGGAATGACCGGATCTTACAGAAAGGATTTATTTAATCCAATAAGAAACTCCCATGCTGGGTTTCAAAACGATTGTACCATTTCATATTCCCACCAGCAGCATATGAGAGTTCTGGTAACTCTACTTCCTATCCAGCCAGCACTCATGGTATTTAAGTCTCTTTAATCTGAGTCATTCAAGTGGGTACCTAGAGGTATCCCACTATAATTTTAATCTGCATTTTCCTCCTGCCTAGTGATGGAGAGCATCTTTTCAGGTATTAATTGGCTATTCTTCTATCTTCTTTCATGTAATAACTGTTCAAATCATTTGCCTATTGAGTTGTCTTTTATACGATTCTTCAAAAAGGAAATCTTTGTAATACCTTCCTATCTCATGTGATGCACTATTCATCAGATGACCTTTCTCTCTGTCTCCATCTGATACACTTTTTAAAAATCTGGTTCATAGGTCCCCTTCAGGCAGCTGCCCCCACCTCCCATATCACTCTTTCCTGTTCCCACAGTACCTCTACAATGCCATTTACCATATCACATCATAATTCCAAGTCACATCTCTCTATGCATCCCAAGACCAGGAGGTACAGGGTAAATATTTCCCTTCTTTGAATGTGCCCCCAGCTAAATTAAACATAGCACCTACCAGATTTAAGTCCTCGGGTTCAGCTAATTATGACTTTAGCTATGTAGAAGGAACAGCGACCTATTCAGGCAACAACCATGGAAGGGTAAGAGCAGATTCAGCATGTAGGGAGAGTCATTTATTCATTCATTTAACAAATATTTCTTGAGCTCCTACTCTGCACCCCGCATCTTAGATGCCAGGATGCAGAGATAAATAAGATAAAATGTCTGCCCTGGAGGAACTTAGCCTATGGCAAGGGAGACAGAGCCACTAACCAAATGTGGAAACACTGTATAACAAGAGCCTTGATAAAGGAACCCCAGGATGCTAAGGGAGCGCAGGGCCAGAATCCCTAGGTCAGGCCTGGGAGTCAGAGGAGAGTTTCTGGAGAAGTCATGTGGAAGCTGACACATGAAGGATTTGTTGGAGGGACCCAAGTCAGGAGACAGAGGAACAGCTGTTCACACAAAGGCCCAGAGACAAAAACAAAAACAAAAAAACAGAACACAAGGCTGCCTCAGGGAACTACCATAAATGGGTAGTGCCGGAGAACTACTGAATATTGGCAACGACTGCAGAAAAAAATGCCAGTGATGAAATTCCATTAAATAATCAACAGGTATAGGATAAAGGATTGAGTAGGGATTTTTTTTTTTTAACAAAACTGTCTCTTTGTCATGTGAGAGGATCAATCATTTCCCCCTCATAATCCCATCTCTAACGTTTACTGGCCATATGATCTTATAGTAGAACCTCCCTGTATCTCCATTTTATTGTCTGTATCATGGAAGTAATAACGTTATAAAGTTGGTGCCAAGTATGAGCTAATGCAGGTCAAATACCACGTGGAAGATGAACTAGGTGCTTACCAAATAGTTTACTCCTCCTGGGCACAGTTACAATACACTCGACAACAGTCTTATACGTAGGTGGGCCAAGTAACCACCAGCAACAGAATGTGAGCCTCTAGGCTAAGGTATTTACGAGCACGTGTGCCTTTCTCATGATCTCTCTCTCGCTCTCTCTTCTTTTATGGTAACTTGGGAGTCCACATGTTGAACGGTCAGTGGGAAGAAGCCTGGCTCTCTGAACGACTGCGTGGAGCAGAGCCCCTTTGCGACCACCACACACCTACCCTCTGCTTACCTCATGGGCTGTGACGTGTGGTAGCAAAAAACACAAAAACTTGTTCCTGTGGACCCTGGAACAACAAAGGTTGAACTACATACGCCCACATATACATGAATTTTTTTCAATACAGTACTATATACATTTTCTCTTCCTTATGATTGTTTTTAATATTTTCTTATCTCTTGCATGTTTGTAAGAATACAGTATATAATACATATAATATATAAAATATGGACTGACTTTATATTATCGGCAAGGCTTCCAGTCAACACTAAGCTATTAGTACATAAGTTCTGGAGGAGTCAAAAGTATACATGGGTTTTTAACATTGGGGGGGTCAGCACCCCATGTTTTTCAAAGGTCAACTGTACTATGTAAAGACACTAAGGACTGGGGGTTGTTTGTTTCAGTAGTTACCCTACCCTGATTTATTTGTACCTTTAGCCCAGAATTTGGCACGTAGTAAGTACTCATTTAATGTTAGCTGAGGAGGCTATAACTGTTACTTATTATTATTATGTTATGAGACAAGATAGCAGAGTAGTTCAAATTCAAGCTCTGGAGTCAGGTTACATTGGGTCTGATTCCTGACTCCACTCACACAGCTCTAGGTGCCAGTTCCGTCATCTCCTGTGCCTACCTCACTCCCCATAAAATGCAGACAGTCACAGTGCCGCTTTAGAAGGCCACTGTGATCCCTGATTGAAGCAAAGCATGCGAATCTTTCTCCACGTCGGAACACAGTAAGTACTAAGGGGAAATGGTCAATAATACTGACTTGAGAACAGAACCCGATCTTGGGGGCGTGTGGAGTGTCTCCGGCATTCGTTTTGGGAGAAAGTGCCAGGGCAGCGTATCTGCCCGGTAGGTTAACACCTCAGTCAGAAAGCGCAGCCCCTCCCGCTTCCCACCCCAGGACATCTGCACAAGCCAGCGCACTGCTCACTTTAGTACCCAGAAAACAGTACTTGCTGCAGTCACCCCAGCAATGACTGTTCCTCTGAACATATATCCACAATTTTGTCAGGTCAGCAATCACTCCAAATGACAAAGATCATAACGTGGCCCCAGATCAGGCCTTCAGGGCTCATAAATTATTCTTTCTCTCCATCCTCAGCAAGGATCTCGGGGGACTCAGGGAATGTGAGCTGTTATTGGCCTCAGAGGTTTTCCGATGGCTGGGTCTGTTGCTGCTAATGCTCCTGGCATGCTCTGCTTTCCCGGTGCCACCAGTTGCAATCAGCTCATGCTGGCAGTTGACATCATTCAATATTTGTTGCTCTCGTTCTGCCTGGCACTGTGGCACCACCTTGACATGAAGCCTTTGCTATGCCTGCCCTGACTAATGAAATAGCCCTTGGACTCCGGCTGGGCAACAATGCCATAAACTGCTTCGAGTTATACTATTTCCTGCAAACAAAAAATCCGGCAGCTTTCAGGCCCATTTTTTCTTTATTATTCATATGGCCAGGCCATGTACTGCAAGGCAGTGGCCTCTCTCTGGGTGGGAGTAGGCAAATTATTCCATTTTCTATTGTAAATGGTGCAACTCCTGATTCAGCAGCCTCGACAGGAGGCATACTTGGGATGGAAGCATTTGCACATTTGTTGCTGAGAACAGGAAATCATTATCTGGCCCTGTTCTTTCTTGGCACTTAAAACAGAGTGGGATTGAAGAGATGGATTTTCACATCTCTTTAGTCACTGGCCAAGTTATTGGAGGAGAGAGAACGACGGGGAGAGAGCTTGGACAGCACAGATTCATTTTAATGGTCTATTGGTTCCACTTAGTGAAGGTCTATTAATTGCATAACATGCATCTGTATCTGTGTCTTTCAAATAACATTTCTAACCACCTGGGGAACTTCGAGGAAGGCACAGGGGGATATATAAAGAATGGGTGCAATTAGGCAATTATGAGCAAGGCTGGAGAAAGGTTTGAAGGGAGAGAAGGGAGAGATGAGTCTACTTCAAGGCTGTAGGGTATTTTTATAGAAAGCAAAAAGTCTCTTTAGTTATGAAATGCTTTCTTTTGTCAATGGCCACACAAACAACACAGAGGCGGAGGGAAGTAAACTTGGCAGTGAAGGGAGCAGGTGGGCTCTGAAAAGGAGAAGGGAGCTGGGAGGTTTCTGATTGAAAAGAAAAAAAACAATTTTTTTTTTTTTAATAAAAACCTGCTAAAATTCTATTTTTAATTCCTTTTTATTAATGTATTTCCCAATGAAATTCCATTTTAATGAAATGGGGGAATTCATAACTACTTGGTGTGCTTTGAAGCTACCTCGTGTCTGGCACCCACCGAGGGACCCCAAAGTGCACCTCTGAGGAGGAGACGTTCTGACCCTCCATGAGGGGAGCTGCGCCCCAAGGGGACACTTGTCATTTCCTAGCTGTACCCCTCAGCTAGCATGCACCTTCACAACACCGTCTCCCTTAACAGGGCCATAAGGTATGAGGGGACATGGGCATTTCTTTAAGCCTACTTTTTTGAAAAGGAAAATAAGTACCTTGAATATTTTCAAAATATTTAGGTTATGTATTTACTTGAGAGAAGGAAATAAACAGCAATGAATCACTTTCCTTTTTTATTTGAGAGTCACTACAATTTTACTTTGCTTGGAATGACAACAAAAAGTGCCCCGCTTCCAGCCCACGCAGAGGTGCAAAGATTAAGCCAGTTAGGAGCGAGCCCCTTTTGATGTGGCCGCCTTGACAGAGGTGGATGAGTGAGGATGAGGCTGCTGCTCGACATGAGAGGCCTTGGAAATCATTATAAGAGGCCCGGAAACTGGCTGTAGCCCTCACTCAGCTTATCTGGAGGATGCTCTGAGAGTCAATCCAGCTTCTTGCCTTTGGAGCAGGAACCCAGAGGCAAGCTGCAATTCGAGAGGCATGACTGATATGCTTCCTCCTGCCAGCCAGCCTCAGCCCAGAGAACTGGACGAGTGACAATGTCTTGGGCCTCTAGGTGGCTGTTAAGGGGATAAGTGGTGGAAGCATTATTATGGACCATTCGTTTCTCTGCTAAAATGGGCCTTCCTGTGAGTCTAGGATGAGACCGAGGCGTTTAACTGTAGTGATAAATCCAGGGAGGAAAAGAGTGTCTCTTTTAGCTTATTCTACAAAGGCTTTGATTAAACATAAATGTACTATCAGCCAACAATCACCTCTCTTCCTCTACAGTGTCATTTCAGACCACTGCTAACAGTCATACATGATTTTATTATCCCTACACAACCAAGGTGGGAAGGATAGATTGGTGGCCCATTCATCCAACTTTCCCCTTCCACGTTTGAAAGAGCTTCTTTGGTGACCCAGAGGAACGCGTCAAGCAGACTTTCCCTTCAACCTCATCTGCTAGTTTCCAAACTGCAGTTGCATAATGTTTACATTCAGGGATGCTCACTGAAAATGCAGAATCCACTGATTCTCACTGAGAAAATCTGCGGTGAGGCCCAGGGACCTGCACTTTGAACACATATCTCAACTTAGTGAATCGTTCTTTGAGAAACAACATGGTAGAGTAAAATAACGACACAAATTTCACTGAGTGATGGCAACAGGCTCTTACCCTGTTGTAGAAAACAGAAGAATCACTTAATAGTACCTTTTTGGGACAGTGTTCTCTTTATCGGAATTATTTTTTTTTTCAATGACATGGGTTTGCCCTAGAAGTCTGAAGAATATTTCTGCTGCTTTGTTGTACCATTCTCTAGTGTTCACTGATGTCTACTCCTAAAGGAAATGTTTGTAAAAGGTAAGGAATGCAACTACACACAGACATGATCTATATTTTAAAGCAGCGCTTGGTTTGAGACCGTTCTCAGGTGTCTTTGGGGAGTTGAGTTTATATTTAGTTCTAAAAATACTAGCCCTCAGTAGATGCTTCGGTTGCAATCAGCCAAGTTGAAATCATAGTACAAGGACATATTTTCAGCCAATTCTAGATTTCATTTAAACAATATTAAAATAATTTTGTTTTTTCATTTCATTTTCATGACAACTAGCTACTCTACTGTAACTTGTAAGGGAACAAATGGAATCACAGGAGCTATAAGTATTGATCTTTGATTTAAAAGGAAAAAAGATAATTAAAAAGGAATCCAAGGGAAGAGGAGCTAACTATGGATAATGTGGCAAGTGTAAGCATGGTAGAGTCTGTAAATGCCTAGAAGATGCAATAAACACTACCTTTGGAGGGAGAGTCATCATTTCGTTGAGTATAGGATGTAAGGACAAAGAGAAATAGGTCCTGATTTCTGCGAATGTCTCTGTCAAACTCAAAGTTGCTGATTACATACTTTCAGGCATTTTTGAAAGATGTTTTTGATACACATAAGCAAAGTTCTTAACTAACCCAGGACTGCTGACGTGAATGCAGCAAGAGTTTGTTTACAATTAGGCCTCACATTCGCAAAGGTAAACCCATTTTTAAAAATCTTTAGGAGACTTACCTCTGCAAAAATGCTACTCTCTCCTCCCCCAAGGGTGTGAACTTGGAATGGCAGAATCAAATAATAAACTTGCTGAGTAGCTCAAATAGTAGTAAATAGTTTACAACTCTCACAATTTCTGCTACCATTTGAAAGCTTACAAGTTCTACCCTTTCAGCCAACCATGTTAGCCAAGAAACCCAGAAAAACCCTAAAGTTTGCTGACCTGAAAGATAATTCACATCCCCAGAGTAAAAAGTGCTCCATATTCATTGTCATCTCCCAGCCACATGCTAGAATACTTCTGCACACACTGATTCAAAATAACACTTGCCTCTTTCATTGTGGTTTCCTTCCCAAGATATATTTCCTCAGAAAACTCAGTTCTGCACCATATTTACATATTTGAGGCTATGTCTTTCTACCTTGCCATATTTTTTTTCCTTGTCTTTACCACATTATGTCTTATCAATAGAAATTGACAGCCCCCTGGAACAGAACTGATCACAGGTCATTTTCTATCCTGCAAGCAACCTGTAACTTCATATGAACCAGACACGTCCAAGCTGTGGACCAAGACAGCTTTGAATGCGGCCCAACATGAACTCTTAAAACATATTTTTGTAGCTTTTTTTTTAGTCTATTAGCTATCATTAGTGTTAGTGTGTTTTATGTGTGGCCCAAGACAATACTTCTTCCATTGTGGCCCAGGGAAGCCAAAAGTTTGGACACCGCTGATATAAACCCTACTGTAGTACATGGCGCATTAATGGCAAATATTATCTCTCCACCCTAGAACATACAGTATTTTAGAGCAGGCATGTAGTATATGTCCAGGGCCCAGCTAAGTAGTGCTTGAATCCATGCAAACAAGAAAACTAAAAGTAATCAGTAGTTTACACTCAAAATTAGAGACATTTTAGGAACCATTTAAGAGCCACTAATATGACTCCATATTTTGAAAAAAATTCTATTGATAAAGTAAATGCAAAAATATATGCTATAATGAAAAGCCTAATAATACCAATGTATGAAACCAGTGTGACACTCTCTTTTGAGGAGTATAAAAAAAACCATAGAAATTGCTCCTACTCAGCAGGAATTAATTAATTCTGTTTACCTAAATTAGAAGCAATAATTTCATTAATTTGAATGACTGAAAAGCATCCCAATCTTTAACGGGCTAACTTCATCAGATGGTTCCATAACCATATTATTTTGTTGAAAAATGTTATTTAAATACTAATGTGAGATCAACCCAAATCAAGCCAACAGTGACATACTTTTATTTCTTTTCAATTTAACAATACACTACCAAACTAAAATAGGAAATGAAATAAAGTTAGGGTCTAGAAAACACCTTGGGGCGATAAAAGTTAATCTATAAAAATTACAATTCTGTTTTTAATTTTGAGTATTTTCTATGAGACATGCCTGCACTGTGTTACATAGCCATGAGTTCTGAGAACTAACAATATTCTTCTCATAGTCACAGTGCACATGAGAGGCGACATTTTCAGTCTAAGAAGTATGCAGCGTGTCCTTTGCTAAACGGAGATAAAGGTGGAGGGAAATGTCACTCCCTATGTGCTTTAACTTCTAATCAAACAAGCACAAGAGCATCAAAGAAAAAGCCCGTTTGCAGGGGGTGGATATGATTCTAGAATATTTAGAAATGTTTCTGACAAAAGCATGATCGGGGGCAAACAAGATGCCAAGTATCTGAACACTCCCTGGTTTTTTTTTTTATACCTAAGAAATCCATTTGGTGGCTATAATCAACAAGACAAGGGATAACAAGTGCTGGAGAGGCTGTGGACAAAAAGGAA
>PVKE010010157.1:0-43108 GCA_004027555.1 Craseonycteris thonglongyai | reverse complement strand
TTAGCAAAACAATGTAAGCCATTTTCCGACAGTGAATTTGTAAAGGAAATTTTTTTGGAAATGTCAGATTCACTTTTTAACGATTTTAAGAACAAGAGTGAAATTGTTGCTGCAATTCAAGATCTACAATTGTCTCGAAACACAGTGATGCGACAAATTGAAAGGATGAGTGGGAATGTAAAAGAGCAGTTATATAATGTATGACAACAAGTTGATCGCGACACACTTTTAAGATAAAAAGTAGATCTTATATACAGAAAAGTTGGCCACCCCTGCGATAGATGCACAGCAAGTTGCAAATATAGTTTAGAGACTTTTCAGGTACCCTTTAACCCAGTGGTGACATCTGTCATAACCAGAGTATAATAACAAAGCAGAAAAAGGAGGGGAAGCTGGGATGGCTCAGTGAGTTAAGTGCTCAATTTGCAGACCCAGGGACCAAAGATTGAGTCCCAGCCCTGGCCCGTGTGGACCCCTGTGCTGAACTGGGGTGTGCTTCCCATGCAGGAGGCCCCCAGTTCGGTTTTCACCCCCTGGTTCAGTCTGTGGCTTGACGGGGCATGCCTCCCATGTGGGAGGCCTCCAGCCTGGTTCCCACCCTGTGTGGCCCCCACCCACCTGTGTGGAGTGAAACCATATTGAAAACTGATGAAGTTCAACTATGGAGACTGCTCTGGGCCCTCCCCCTTCTCTCTGTCTCCCTCTGTCTTTCTCTATCTCTGTCAAAAACAATAAAATAAATCTTTAAAAAAAAGAAAGAAAACTGATGATGTACAACTGTGGAGACTGCTCTGGGCTTTCCCCCTTTTCTCTGTCTCTGTCTCTGTCAGAAACAAATCTTAAAAAAAAAAACCAGAAAAGGAACATTAATACAGTCCACCTACCTAATTCACATTTCACCTTTACATTTCCAGTGTTGTACATTAGGACATTGTTTTTATCAGGTGTTTATTATTATTGATACTAAGATTTTGTGACTGTCTCTCTAGGACCACCTGTATTTTTCATCTACGACCACACGCTTGATTACACATCCTTGCAAGAAAAATATAGCCCTGTATCTAGGGTAAGTGACCATTTTCTGAATTGTTACCTTCCTTTCTTTTTCTTTTAAGATTTATTTATTTATTTATTTTATTGTTTTTGACAGAGAGAGAGAGAGAGAGAGAGAGAGAGATACAGAGACAGAGAGAGAACTGAACTGGGGGAGCTCCCCAGTTCAGCATATGGTTCCGCACGGGCCGGGCCGGGATTCGATCCTCGGTCCCCAGCGCTGCAAGTGAGCGCTTAACCCACTCAGCCATCCCGGCTTCCCCTTCCTTTCTTATTTAAATAGATTTGCCTTCATTGACTCAACAAACATTAAGGAAGATGGCTCTGTCTTTTGTTGTTAGTTGCTGGCCTACAGGGAGTCCATAGTTGGGGAAAGGGTCAGAGGAAGAGAGGCAGAGACCAGCAAGTAACTAAAATAATTACAGTATACTGTGGTATTACCTGTCACAGATGCTTCATATAAGCAGTCATGGATGCTTGATATAAGTAGTTATGGGGGTGGTCAAAGAGAAAATTCCCAGGAAGTTTCCACTGGGAAACTGATATCCAAACTGGGTTTTGAAGGATGAATAGAAGTTCTCAGTGGGGGAGGGGGAACCAAATATGGATGGGCTTGGAGCAGAGCATTCAAAGGGATGGAGATGCCATGCTTAGCAAGCACTTGGAGTTGTCAGGGTACAAGGGTACAAAACAAGGTATGTATATCATACCGAAGTGTTTACCCTCATCCTAAAGGCAGTGGAGGATTTGGGGCCACACAGTGTGTTTAAGAGGATTTCTAAAAGCCCATGCCAAGGAAACAACAATACAGAATAAAAGAGCTTGAAAAGAAGAAAAGGCCACATAAAGGAGAAGGAGGCAGAGTTGGTAGGACTTGTCAACTTGTGGGGTATGTGGAACAGAGGCAACCAGTTTAAGATAGAACCTAGGTTTCTGGATGGAAGATTGGGGAGAGGGGTGGTAGCCCTGGAAGGGTGTGCTGCCTTCGAGAGATGGAGGACACATAAGGCTGGAGATGGAAACAGAAGGTCGAGTCCACATGTGTGGTAGTCCTGGTTGCAGGCATGGCTGCAGTCACCCAGGTGTCACATGTTCAATGGTCGGAGGCTCTGAGGAATATTGACTTTACAGAACACATGGGAGAAGAGAAAGACAGAAAGAAGGAGACCTATGAGTCGAGAGAATCAGGATAAAAGAGGTCTATAGCAGAGAAACCATGGCATGGGGGGCAGGTAAGTAGCCCCTGGAGTTGGGGAGCAGAGAGAAAGCAAGGACAGAGGTCCAAAGTTTACATTATTGTCTCCAAAAGCCGAGATGATAGAAGAGAGGAGCGAAGTCACTATAGAGAGCTCAGCAGCAAGGGACACAGGATCTAGTGGAGGTTCCTATGGATAGGAAGGCCTGGAATGAGGGGATGACCACATAGACAGGTCCCCCATGGAGGGGGTGGATTCTGTTCCTTTAGAGCAGATCTGCCACAGAGTAAGCACTAGAAACATGTGGCTATTTGAATTGAAATTTTCTATCGACTGATGAATGGATAAACAAAATGTGGTATACCAAAAACATGGACTGTTACTCAGCCTAAACAAGGATGAATGCTTGACACAACATGGATGAATCCTGAGGACAATGTGCTCAGTGGAATAAGCCAGACACAGAAAGACAAATACTGTATGGTTCTCTTATAGGAGGGCTGTCCCCTAGAGGAGTCAGAGTCACAGACAGGAAATAGAGGGTGGGTGCCAGGGGCTGGAGGAGGTGGATGAGGAGTTAGTGTTTAATGAGGACAGTGTCAGTTTGGGAAGATAAGGAAGTTCTGGAGATGAATGGTTGGAGTGGTTGCACAACAGTGTGAATGTACGAGGTCTGACAATTAAGGTTTCATAACCTTGGTATATTAGTGTCTCACAACTGTTGATGTATGGCAGTGTCTTGCTGAGTGACATTCATTATTGTTGCATGTTTTTGTGTGCCATTGTGAGAATGTTGGAGCTTGAATTAGAGCAATAAACAAACATTATATTTCTTGTTCAATTTGGCAAGAGAGGAAATGAAATCAGGGACATGTTAGTCCAAGTTTATGGGGATAATGCCATGAAGAAAACGGCAGTGTACAAACAGATTAAATGTTTTTCTGAGGGGAGAGAACACATCACTGATGAAGAGAGGTCAAGGCAGCCAGTAACGAGTAGAATTGATGAAAAAGTTGCAAAAATTCATCAAATTGTGTATCAAAACTTTCAGCTGACAGTGGGAAGCATAGCAGACCAAATAAACATCAATAGAGAAGCAGTTAAGAAAATCTGAACTTAAAATCTTGGCATGATAAAAGTGTGTGCAAAAATGGTCCTGAAGGAGCTCACAAATGAGCAAAAAAAAGCAAAGGAGAGTTGAAGTTTGCCAAGACCTTTTGGAGAAGCAAGACAGTGTTTGGGGCTGTGTTATCACTGGTGATGAAACATGGGTGTACCAACATGACCCTGAAACAAAGCGTCCAACTGCACAATGGAAGTCAGCCAATTCTCCACGACCTACAAAGTTCCATCAGTCCAAATCAAGAGTCAAAACAATGTTGCTAACAGTTTTTTATATCAGAGGATTGTTTACTATGAATTTGTACCAACTGGGCAAACATTCAACGAAATTGACTATTTGGAGGTGCTGAAAAGACTGCATGAAAAAATTAAGACGAAATGATCTGAACTCTTTGCCAACAACTCGTGGCTCTTGCATCATGACAGATCACCAGCTCACATGGCACTGTCTCTGAGGAATTTTTTAGCCAGTAACTAACTGTATTGGAACATCCTCCCTACTCACCTGATCTGGCCCCCAGTGACTTTTTTCTTTACTGAAGATAAAGGAAATACTGAAAGGAAAACATTTTGATGACATTCAGGACATCAAAGGTAATCCAACAATAGTCTGATGGCCATTCCAGGAAAAGAGTTCCAAAATTGCTTTGGAGGGTGGACTAGGCCCTGACATGGGTGCATAGCTTCCCAAGGGGAGTACTTCAAAGGTGACCATAGTGATATTCACCAATGAGCTGTATAGCACTTTTTCTAGGACAAGTTTCCAAACTTGTCAGACCTCGTACTTAATGCCACTGAGTTGTGTACTTAGAAACGGTTAAAATGGCAAAATTTATGTTATATATGTTCTATACCAATTAAAGATTTATTTTTATTGTTTTTGACAGAGAGAGAGAGGATACAGAGACAGAGAGAAGGGGGAGGGCCCAGAACAGTCTACATAGTTGCACATCATCGGTTTTTCCACATAGTTTCATTCCACAGGTGGGCTTGGGGCTGCACAGGGCAGGAACTGGGCCAGGGTCTCACCCAGTGAGAACTGAACTGGGGCCACTCCCCTGTTCAGCATATGGGTCCACATGGGCCAGGGCCGGGATTTGATCCTCGGTCCCTGGGGCCGCTAAGTGAGCACTTAACCCACTGAGCCATACCAGCTTCCCCTGTTGTATGTATTTAAAAAAATTGAACATAAAATATTTTAATTAATTAGAATAAAAAAAATTAAAAAAAAATTAAATACAGTGAAAAATCCACACAAACTAACCACACTTGAAGTCCTCAGTATGGCTAGTGGCTGTCACATAGGATGGCTCATAAGTAGAACATTTCTATAGGACAGTGCTGCTTTAGAGCAGAAGTCGCAGAACACAGCCCCATTGCCAGATTGAGCCCACCATCTGATTTTGTTTCGCTAGTGAGCTAATAGTCTTTATACTTGTATATGATTGAAAACAAAACCATAAGAAGATTAATATTTTGTGACACATGAAAATGATGTGAAATTCAAATTTCAGTGTCTATAAATGAAGTTTTATTGGCACACGGCCATATCCATTCCATATCCATTCCTATTATCCATGGCTGTTTTCATACTTCAGTGGCAGAGCTGAGTCACCGTGACAGAGGCTGTGCAGCCCGTAAAATATCTCCTATCTGGCCCTTTACAGAAAAAGCTTGCGAGACACCCAGCTGAGAACACAACACACTTAAATAGTATCCTGATATCCAGAACACACTGGAGTCAGGAAGGGTCTGACTCTAAGAGCATCCAGAAAGGAGAGATTCTAATGCTTAAAAGTATGAGTTATCACTTTTTGCCTCTGATGTTAGTGAGGATGAGGGTCAATGAGCATGAGGCTAAGTGGGTCTCCCTTCTGGGACAGTTTGGCAGGACCTGTCAAAATCTTCAACACATGTTCTTGGACACAGTGATCCATTTCTAGGGAGTTAGCCTACAATTATAACTTGTTTATGTTCCTAGTGCATGCCCTTCCTGAAACTTGTCCCAGCTGCTCCCTCTGTCTGGAGTATCCTTTCCTCTTGCAGTCAAGGGGAAGAGCATTCCAGGCAGCAGAGACAGCACATGCAAAGGCCCCGAGGCAGGACCTTGCTTGACTGTTGGAGGAACAGTTCAAAAGCAGTGGTTAAGGTGGGAGAGGGAAGGGAGATGTCAACAGTCAGATCGCTTGGGGCTTTGTAAGCCATGGTGACAAATTTGGATTCCAGTTTAACTCGGAGGGGAGGTGGGGAACACACCAGAGATTAAGCAGGGGAGTCACACAATCTGACTTCTCTTTTAAAGGGCCACTGATGGCTAGGTAGAGAGCAAGAAGCAGGAAGGTGACACAGCAGAAGGACACAAGTGAGAGGATAAGGCCATAGTCCAGGAAGAGACAGGGAAGCTGCATTGGGAAATAGTGTTCCGAAAGTGGCACAGAGGTGGCTCAGAGGAGGGGTCACAGGGGAATCAAGGAAGCCTACATGGAGGAAGGGGAACCTAGGACTAGATCAAACCCAGGTAGGCTTTCAGCCCATCAAGATGACTAGGTGGGAAAGGTCAGGAGAGCAATGAATTGAGTCAGTGAGACTCAACTGGGGAGAAACAGTGGGGTATCAGCTCAGAAAAGGGCACAAAGCTCCTCTTGGCGAACAGTGGACAGCCTGAATTCCAACATAATGACCGAGTGCCTCCCAGGATGAGTGGGAGTTGGCTTTGGAGGGAATAGGCATTATCAGGTAGCATGAAGGAGAAACACAATATGGAATGTGATGCTGAAGTGTCAAACACAAGACTAAGGTGGTGGGAGTGGAGGCCAGCAAGCAGTTCTCAATTGGGGACCATGATTCAGGCACCCCCCCCGCCCCCAGAGGAGGTTGGACATCAGGAGACTGGTCGTAGTTGTCAAGACTGGGGCATGCTACTGTCATCTAGTGGGTGGAGGCCCAGGATGCTGCTCAACATCCTGCAATGCCCAGGACAGCCCCTTCAACAGAGAATTATCTGACCCCAGTGTCAGTAGTGCTGAGGGCTAGCAGCTCTGAGGCAGGGAAACAGGTAGAGTCTATGTCATGGACCACCCTGTAGGCCAGTTATTAAGCTTTGCCTTTGAGCCTTTAGGAAACATGCAGCCACTCAAGTTTTCTGAGTAGCAGAGCGGCCTGGTTAATGCCAGCAGCCATCACCTTTTGGGTTGGCTGTTATCTTTTGCTATTAAATTATAATATGTCTACTTTTAATATTTTCCTGTTTTCACCTTTTGTTGTCAGCATGCCAGTCTTTGCAGGACTGGCATGAGAGTCCTATAATTTCTTATTTGCTGTTTTAAAATTGTGTCTAAAACCAGACCACATAAAATTTGAAGGAGAGAAAATTAGTAAAGTATTTGACCTTTAGTCTACAAACAATATAGTGTTAGTATAGCATGTTCTGACACCTGTTGTTACTAAATTCTAGATACTTAGCTAGGTTTCTGATACCTATGGCTACTGGAAACGTGACCCACTATATGTTTATTTCAACCCCAAACTTCCTTCTTTGCATTTTTTCCCCTACTGAACTAAAGAAGGTCTTGTGGGCAGAAACTGTATTTGGTCATCTTTGTGTCCCCACAGCCTGGTATTCAATAAATGTGTGCCAAATGAATGAATTAGAGTTTGGTTTTAAAAAATTCAAAATTGGTGGGACCCTAATAGTGGTTCAGGAAACTTTTGTTTAGAAAAACTTACCTCAAAGACATGTTCTAAAGTAAAAACAAAACAAAATATAAGTATATAAACAAAATAATATTCCATTGTTCATGCTTCAGAGTTCCTTCCTCCCCAGTGGTTTATTAGTTTTAATATCAACTAGATATGTGATAAAAGTATTTAACCATGTATAAGAGACAATAATAAAGGTAAAAATAGCAAATAGAATCATATCACTCTCACTCAGCTTTGTATTGGAGGTCCCAGACAATGAAATATGAGAAGAGAAAGATATGAAATGTATAACACAATTAGAAAGAAAGAGACAACATAAGCCAAATGCAAGTGTAGCAACTACCAGAAGTAACAACAGAGTGTAGCAACATGGTCAAACAGAAGACAGATGTTAAAAACATCAACAGAGGATGCCAAGATAGCACAGCAGGTTGAGCACTTGACTTGCAACTGCGAGGTCCAGGGATCTATTCCAGGCCCCAGCTCAAGCAAACCCATATGCTTAACTGTGGCACTAGTAACCAATGGGATGGTGGTGAATGTTCTAGCCTCCCATGCGGGAGGCCCCCAGTTTGGTTCTTGCCCCACACAACCCCACATCCACCTGTGTGGAATGAAACTATGTTACAACTAATGATGTACAACTATGGAGACTGCTCTGGGCCCACCCTCCTCTCTCTTTCTTTCTCACCTTCTCTCAAACAAGAAATCTTTAAAAAAGAAAACAAAATATCAACAGTTCACACCTGAAACTAATATAATATTGTATGTTAGTTAATAACAATCTTTTAAAAAAAAGATTTATTAGACTGTTTTTTAAAAGATTTATTTAATTGTTTTTGACAGAGATAAAGACAGAGACAGAGAGAGACAGAGAGAAGGGGAAGGGCCCAGAGGAGTCTCCATAGTTGTACGTCATCAGTTTTTGTTCCACACAGGTGGGTAGGGGCCTTGCAGGGCAGGAACTGGGTAGGGGGCCTCCCATGTGGGAGGTGTGCCCCCTCAAGCCAGGGGCCCAACCTGGTAGGGGTGGGGGTGGTGAGAACCAAAATGGGGAACTGCCACATGGGAAGCACACCCCAATTCAGCACATGGGTCTGCCTGGGTTGGGCCAGGATTTGATCCTCGGTCCCCAGGTCTGCAAAGCGAGTGCTTAACCCACTGAGCCATCCTGGCTTCCCCCCAAAATCTTTTTAAATATTAATTTTATTGTTTGAGAGAAGGTGAAAGAGAGAGAGAGAGAGAGAGAGAAGGGGGAGGGCCCAGAGCAGTCTCCACAGTTGTACATCATTAGTTGTGACATAGTTTCATTCCACACAGGCGGATGTGGGGCTGTGCCTGGTGGGAACCAAACTGGGGGCCCCCCACATGGGAGTAAAGAATGCTCACCACCATTGTGGCAGTTACCAGTTGCACCACAGTTCAGCATATGGGTTTGCATGGGCCGGGCCAGGGCCAGGACTCGATCCCCAGACCTCACAGCTGCAAGGCAAGTGTTCAACCTGCTGAGCTATCCCAGAATCCCTAATAAAAATCTTTTAAAAAAAAATCAACAGGGAAAGCTGGATGGCTCAGTGGGTTAAGTGCCCACTTTGTAGCCGTGGGGACCAAGGATCGAATCCTGGCCCCAGCCTGTGTGGACCTGTGTGGAACTGAGGTGTGCAGGAAGCCCCCAGTTTGGTTCTCGCCCCTGGTTTGGCCCCTAACTTTAGGGGGTGCACCTCCCATGTGGGAGAGCCCCAGCCCAGCTCCTGCCCTGTACGGCTCCCAAGTACCTGTGTGGAACAAAACTGTCAAAAACTGATGACGTACAACTATGGCGACTGCTCTGGGCCCTCCCCCTTCTCTCTGTCTCTCTCTGTCTCTGTCAATAACAATAAAGTAAATATTAAAAAAAAAAATCAACAGGTCTCTTTCAAACCAGCCATGACCACTTAGAAATGGCAACTATGAAAAATACCATTGAACATAGCAACAAAAAATTTTAAATATGTGGGAATTAACTCAGCAATTCTGCCTAAACCATAAAACTCTTCTGGAGCAGGTGGGAAGAGAAGACCTAGAAATACCATGTTCATGGATGCCTTTCACTTCTTTAAAGTTCCCTGCTTGAAGAAAAAAAAAATTGTTTCTTTCTTATATGTACATTTCTTCTCTGAAATCTTTTACTTTTCTAGATTAGACTGATACTAAATGACAAAACTGAAGTTCATCCTAAGCAAAGTAGGCTGTCACTTAATGGACATTTTATGTAATATTATCTTTGACATGTTCACAATTTTATAATAATGTTATTTCAAAAAGCCAAATACCCAGGCTATAGAAATTTACTCATGGGAAGAAAAAAAAAGATTGATAGTTAGATAGATAAATAGATAGAACCTAAATGGTTCCTTGTTAAAAAAAAAAAAAAGTAATTTTGTTTGAATGGAACATTTTAGAGTGCCCACCATTGTTTTCTTTTCTTTTTTTCTTTTTCTGTGTAAAATTGTCCTAATTTAACTGTTTTATTGTTTATTTCAGAAGACAACTTTTTTTCACGAGAAATAACTTTGAGAGTAGTCTCCTTCCATTTTCCATCCCCACATCAATGCAGGTAGTTATTTTACAGAACAATCTGAAGGATGCTTGAATACATAATACTTGGGGAGGTAGGATTTGGAAATACCACACTAGTCTGTTTTTGTTTGTTTGGGGGTTTATTTTACAAAATGTGCCTCTTAAAGACATTGAGAGCAATTAAACCAAAAGGAGGGTTGATTCTATTCTTTCCTTACTACCAAAATGGGCTTTTTTTTCCCCTGAAAAGGGAAGTTGAATTTTTGCCAGTGCTCCCTATAATTGGTGGTGTGTTATGAATAGGCAGATGCATTAATTTCAGAGTCTCCCTAAATTTTCCTAAACAAAAACAGAGAAAACTTTACCCTCTTGGTAACTATCTTGAGAAACTATACCATTAACACTTACGCTAAAGCAGTTTTGCCATCTATTAAGATACCAATGTTACTCTAAGAAGCAATGGTAATGCCCGTCATTTATCTTTAGGCTTTATTCTCAGAGAAGGTTTTCACAACGAAGGAGACAGAATGAATTTTGGTGTCTGAGGGCACCCAACACCAGTTTCAACCTCCCAATTTTGGTTCTGGCTGACCCCAGGATACATAGTCCCCCATATCTAGAAAGCACACACCCCCTTCTTGCACAAACATTTCTTGGATCTGTATCTAGAAATATTACTTTCCAAATCGATGTCAGAAAGGATGCGCTTATTAATGCCATTATGTCATTATTTGTAGGTTGGCAAAGCAGAAGTAACATCAGCACATTTTGCTGGTTCAGTATTGCTGTTAGTAGTGAATCAAAAAGTCTATATTTATGACTATGAAGTCGATTCCTGGAATGCATCTATAGGTATGTATTTTTTTATAAAGATTTATTTATATTGTTTTTGATAGAGAGAGGGAGAGAGATACAGAGACAGAGATAGAGAGAAGGGGGACGGCCCACAACAGTGTCCATAGTTGCACATTATTGTTTTTTCCACATAGTTTCATTCCACAGGTGCACGGGGCTGCACAGGGCAGGAACTGGGCCTGGGTCTCACCCCGGTGAGAACCGAACTGGGGTCACTCCCCAGTTCAGCATATGGGTCTGCATGGGCCAGGGCTGAGATTCGATTCTCGGTCCCCGGGGCTGCAAAGTGAGCACTTAACCCACTGAGCCATCCCAGCTTCCCCTATAGGTATGCTTTTTGTGTGTGTTTTTTTTTTTTATTTTGTTTGAGGTCAGCCAATGTCAGAGAAAAGGTTATTAATCTCAGAAGTACAAACCATATTGCTACTTGGAAGTCCGCCCCTGGATACCTTATTCTTTAAAATTCAAATACAGTTGGTCTGAACCCCCATCCCACAGAGTGGGAACCTAGTATTTCCATTGGGGATTGGAGTTACAATCCAGAAAAATCTGTTCTGGGCAAGAATGACTCCTAGATGCTTGGTGACAAGGCTGGGTAATGGGAGTATTTAGTCTGACGTACTTCATATTAGGGATAGGGAACAGCAGAGAAGGCGAGTTTGATGAAAAGAGAGAACGCTGAAGTAGGAGGCAAGAAGGTGGGGTCGAGAAAGAAGATATGGAGATATTATTCTCTAGAGAAGAAGGATGGCCTTCTGTTTTTCAGAAAAAGGGAAGAACAGAGAGCATGAGCACTCGTGATGGTGAGGAAGGGGTCAGTACAGGTCACCCCCTGCCTCGGCACTGCTGACATTTGGGGCCGGATCCTTCTCTGTGGGGTCCATCCTGGGCACTGTGGGGTGTTGAGCAGCATCCCTGGCCTCTACCATGCCAGAAGCTCCTACCTAAGTCCTGACAGCAAAAATGTCCCCAGTTAGCACCCCGTGTCCTTTGGGGAGGGGACCACATCCCCTCAGTGGAGAACCCTTGGGTTGGTAGATCACTGTTTGGCAATTCATTATTCTTTTGCTTTACTTATCTTAGTTTTGAGGTAAGATTGTGGGCCTCTCAAGATAGTGCCCTGCCCTAGTCATTGCAGGGCTGCCAGATGCCCCTAGCCTCGAGAGGGGCAGGGAAGCACAACAGAAGGGCCACAGCTTGGCTCGGGTTCTGTTACTTTCCATTAGTGTTCCAGGTTGACTCTCAACAAGGTGATTGGGTGAACTGTAGTTAATTGATACCTGGAATGTTCCAAGCTCCTCAGCAGAGTTGTGGATACTGTATGTAAATGGACCCTTAGAGAATGTCTGCAACCCAAGGATGGCTAGGCTGCCTGGGGGTCAGTTTTGGGACCATCTCATTAATTTGTCACGTCTGAACCCAACACATCTGCCTTCAGAACATCACTTGACCAACTCCCACACACAGCTAAAAAACCTAAAAGCCCTCTGCCTTCCTTTCTCTCCCTCAAAAATTCACACACCCTGGCTCTGCCTTCACTCCCCATCCTCTCAAACCTTCCTCCTGACCTTCCAGTTCAATTGCTTTCTCTCTCATAGTTCATGGCTCCTTTATCCTCTTGGGGGGAGGAGTGGCATAAAATTCACATAAAACTCATCAGTTTAACCATTTTATTTTATTTTATTTTTTTTATTAAGTTTATTGGGGTGACATTAATTGATATCAATTACATTGTTTCCAGGTGTACAATTTTACATTACATTATTTATACATTGCATTATGTGCTCACCACCCAGAATCAGCTCACTTTCCATCACTGTATGTTTGATTAGTTTAACCATTTCAAAGTATACAACTCAATGGCATTTAGCACATTCACCATCACCACTACTGAGTTCCAGAGCATTCTCATAACCTCCAAAAGAAACCCAATACCTAGTAAGCAGTCACTCCTTATTTCCTTCCCTCAGCCGGACAACCACTAACCCACTTCCTGTCTCTTTGGATTTACTTTTTCAGGACATGTCACATAAATGGAATCACACACTGTGTGGCCTTGTGTGTCTGGCTTCTCTCACTGAGCACCATGTGTTCAAGGATCATCCACATTGTGTGTGTCAGTGCCTCAATCCTTTTTATAGCTGAGTAATATTCCACTGCATGTGGGGGCTACTTTTGTCTATCCACTCATTAGCTGGTACGTGTTTGGGGTGTTTCTCCTCTTAGCCATTGTGAATATGCTGCTGTGAACATTTGCATATAGGTTTTTAAAGATTTGTTTTTATTGTTTTTGACAGAGAGAGAGATAGACAGAGAGAGACAGAGAGAAGAGGGAGGGCCCAAAACAGTCTCCATAGTTGACAGCATTAGTTTTCCTTATAGTTTCACTTCACAGGTTGGTGTGGGGCTGTGCAGGGCAGGAACTGGGTTGGGAGCCTCCTGCATAGGCCCCGGCAAGAACTGAACTGGAGGTACACCCCAGTTCAGCATATGAGTCCACCTGGGCCTGGCCTGGAATTCGATCCTCGGTCTCTGGGGCTGCAAAGCGAGTGCTTAACCCGCTAAGCCATCCCAGCTTCCCCATGTATGAGTTTTTGTGTTAACATGTTTTCATTTCTCCTAAGTAGATACCTATGAGGGGAATTGCTGGGTCATGTGGAACTCCATGTGTAATTTACTGAGGAACTACCAAGGCTCCTTGTAATAAAAGTCAATTTAGTCTTATCCTTTCTCTTTTCTCCACCAATTTCTTTAATAATATCCAAAGAGCTAACTCCACATCCCCTCCCCCAGCCCCTGGCATCCACCATCTACTTCCTGACTCTATGGATTTGACTCCTCTAGGGACCTCCTATAAGTGGGATTATACAATATTTGTCTTTTATGTCTGGCTTATTTAATTGAGTATAATATAATGTCCACAGGTTCATCCATGCTGTAGCAGGTGTCAGAATTTCCTTCCATTTTAAGGCTGAATAATATTCCATTGTCTGGATGGACCACATTATGTTTATACAGTTATCTACTGGTTGACACTTGAGTTGCTTCCATGTTTTAGCTATTGTGAATAACACTGGTTTGAACATGTGTGTACAAATATCTCCTTGAGTCCTTGTTGTTTTTTTTTTAAGATTTATTTTATTGTTTGGGAGAAGGTGAGAGAGAGAGAAAAGGTGGGGAGAGTGCAGAGCAGTCCCCATAGTGGTACATCATTAGTTTTTCTACATAGTTTCATTCCACACAGGTGGATGTGGGGCCGTGTGGGGCTGGAACTGAACTGGGGTCTCCCTCATGGGAGGTGAGAACCTTCACTGCCATCTCAGCTGTTACCAGTTGCACTGCAGTTCAGCATATGGGTTTGCATGAACTGGGGCCAAGATTTGATCCCCAGACTTCGTGGTTGCAAGGCAAGAGATCAACCTGCTGAGCTATCCCAGCATCCCCCTTGAGTCCTTGCTTTTAATGTTTCTTTGTTTGTTTGCCATATACCAAGAAGTGAAGTCTCTGGCAACCTGACTTCTAATGACTCTGTGAATGAGTGATGTCTAATAATGTCCTGTCCCCAACAGCCCTGCTCAGCTCCTATGGACTCATGTCTATGGCTTCTTTTATGAACTCGATCATCTCATATTTGGTCTTCCTATTTTTCTGCTGCTTTCCCTTTTCCCCAGCATTACCATCTTATCCAAAGAGCCTTGCCTTGTCATGATGATGTGCCCATAATAGGACAGCTTCAGTTTTGTCATTTTTGCCTCCAATGACATTTTAGGCTTAATTTGCAATAGGACCCACTTATTCATCTTCCTGGTGGTCCAAGGTCTCTGTAGAGCTCTCCTCCAACACCGTATTTCAAATGAATCGATTTTTTCCTATAGGCCTTCTTCACTGTCCAGTTTTTGCATGCATACATAGAACTGGGAATGAGAGGGTGAGGATGGTCTCAGCCTTGGTCTCTAAAAACACATCTTTGCTCTTGGTGATCTCTCCTAGTTCTTCCATTGCTACCCTTCAATGCCTCAGCCTTCTCTTGATTTCTTGGCTGCCATCCGCATTTGAATTGATGACTGAACTGAGGTTAGCACACTATTTAACACTGTCAGTGTGTTCATTGTGTTAAAGCTGATATGGCCATTCTGCTTTCAGTTCTTCAAGGAGCCTCTACGGAGCTTGCCACACCCACACTATTGTCCATTCCCACCCACAGTGCACAAAGGGTTCTGGTTTCTTCACATTCTCACCAACACTCATTGGTTGCTTCTTGTTTTTGGTTTGTTTGTTTGTTTTTTAATTTATTTTTTATTTTTATTGTTTTTGACAGAGAGAGAGAGAGAGAGAGAGAGAGATACAGAGACAGAGAGAGAACTGAACTGGGGGGCACTCCCCAGTTCAGCATATGGGTCTGCACGGGCTGGGGTTGGGATTTGATCCTGGGTCCTGGGGCTGCAAAGTGAGCGCTTAACCCACTGAGCCATCCCGGCTTCCCCAACTTCCTGTTTTTTTGATAGTAACTATCCTAATGAGTAGGAGGTGGTATCTCAATGTGGTTTTACTTTGCATTTCCTTAAAATGATTAGCAATGTTGAGCATCTTTTCCAGTGCATGTTGGCCATGTGTATATTTTCTTTTGAGGCAGAGTTTCTGCATTTAAAATAGAATCAAAGACGGCTTCTCTAAGAGAATGGAGCTCTTTCTGCAATTTTGGCCTAGTCCTAAGAGAGTGTCCACAAAACCAGTGGTTTTTTACTGGGGACAATCTAGCCCTCAAGAGGACATTTGGCAATGTCTGGTGATATTTTTGGTTGTCAAGACTGGAAGAGGGTGCTCCTGGCATTGAGTCAATAGAGATGGGTGGCTGCAAAACATCATGCAGTGCACAGGATGACACCCACAAGCCAAAATGATCTGTCCCCAAATGTCAATAGTAGGTTGAGAAACCCTCCTCTAACCTTTTCTCAGCACTTCAGGGAGCTCAGTTTTCAAGTGATCTTTTTCTTTAAAGATTTATTTTTTATTGTTTTTGACAGCGAGAGATAGAGATACAGAGACAGAGAGAAGGGTGAGGGCCCAGAACAGTCTCCATAGTTGCACATCATTGTTTTTTCCACATAGTTTCATTCCACAGGTGGGCGTGGGGCTGCACAGGGCAGGAGCTGGGTCAGGGTCTCACCCCAGTGAGAACTGAACTGGGGGAACTCCCCAGTTCAGCATATGGGTCCACACGGGCCGGGGCCGGGATTCGATCCTTGGTCCCCGGGGCTGCAAAGTGAGCGCTTAACCCACTGAGCCATCCCGGCTTCCCCATGATCTTTTTCTTTTAGGTATAAAACACCCTGTGTCACATATTTCTGGTGACAACTGTTGCTATAGTGAACATCCCTTTTGCGTGGTGAGTACTGTGTGTCCTCTGTCATTTTTTTTACTCTGCTCTGAGCACACATAATTATGACTGGAAATAAAGACAGGCTAAGCCTAGAGGGCTGGGACCAGGATGGACTTGGGCAGGATCATTTTCTCAGTGTCCAAAAGAGGACCTGAGATGTTGGTGGCTCTCTGGAGCTAGTTGAATAGAACTGGCTGATACACTATTGAATATATCCACCCATTTTCCTTTTTTGAAGTTGTTATTTTGAAATAATTATAAATTCTACAGGAAGTTGAAAAATCATACAGAGTCTCATGTACCCTTCTCCCCAGTTTCCCCCAATGGTTACCTCTTATATAACTATAGTAGAATACTAAATCAAGGACTTTCACATGAATATAATGTGCATGTAGTTCTATGCCATTTTATCACATTGTAAAGTCATGAAACCATGAGTGCCATCAAAATACTAGATTGTTCCATTACCCCAAACCTCCATACCTCCCTGCCCCTCCAAAAGCCCTAGCAACCACTAATATGTTCTCCACCCATATAATTTTATCACTTCAAGAATGTTATATAAACAGAATTGTACAATATGGATCCTTTGGGGATTAGCTAAATTCTCTGGAGACTCATCCAATTTGCTGTGTGTATGTCTAGCCCATTCCTTTTTCATTGCCAAGTAATATTTTGTGGTGTGGATGTACCAAAGTTTGGTTGCCTTCAGTTTTTGGCTATTGCAACAACAACAACAAAAACAACAACAACAAAAGCTATGCACATTCATGTACAGATTTTCATGAAGGCATAAATTTTTGTTTCTCTGAGATAAATGCCTAGGAGTTTAACTTTTGGCATCTATCTCCATTTTTTATTGAGATGTAGATGACATGTACATTGTATAAGTTTAAGGTATACAACATGTTGATTTGATATACTTATATATTGTAATATGATAACCGCCTTAGTGTCATTTAATTCCTCTATCATGTCATCTAATTACCTTTTTTTTTTTGTGTGGTGTGAACATTTAAGATCTAGTCTCTGAGCATCTTTGAGGTTTATAATGTTGTACTGTGTATAATCATTGCTGGGCATTAAAGCTCTAGGACTTATTTTTCTACTGGTTGCAAGTTTGTGACTTTAAACACCTCCCTAACCACACAACCCTCTATCTCTTTCTAAGGAAACTGTTCTATGTATGTGTTCTTGCAGGATATAAGTAAATCAATTTTTGCTTATTTGCATGGAGATCAGATATCTCAGACCAATATATATTTCTCAAATACCCAGGGATACAGATTTCAGAAGTATGCCCATGAAAGGCAGGTATGTTCATTTTGGTAAGAAAGTGAACAAACAATACATATTGCATGTGTGATTGGAGTAATTATTCTCAGTGGATAATAGTACTTTTCTCCTTTTAAGAATCCAGCTGGCTGGGAAGGTAGGGAATATTCCTAGTCAACGGAGCTGGCTAGGGAGATTAGGAAGTTAGGAGACAAAAGGTTTGAGGTCATAGCACTATTTAGGGAGTGCTGATGAAAACAGGCTACACATTAATTGTGATACTTAACCTTCTACCCACCTGAAGATCAGTACCATCAGGTACCATCATCATCATCCACATTTCACAGACGAGAGAGCTGTACTGTATTGGATGTGTCCCCCACCAAAAAAAATGTATGTCCATCAGAACCTCAGAATGTAACCTTACTTGGAAATAGGGTCTTTCAGATGTAATTAGTTAAGTTAAGATGGAGTCATACTGGATAAGGGTGGGTCCTAAATCCAATGACTGGTGTCCTTATAGAAAGAGTAGAGGACTTGGAGAGGTGCTCACAGAGAAGAAGGCTGTGTGAAGATGGAGGCTGACACTAGGGATGTCATCGCAAGCCAAGGAACACCCAGAACTGTGCGCAACCACGAGCTACAAGAGAGGCATGGTGTGGTTTCTTCCTCATAGCGGGAGCAACCAACGTCGCCAACACCTTGATGTTAAGACTCTGGCTTCAAGAACTGTGCCAATAAATGTTGGTTGGTTTAAGTGTCCCAGAATGTGATACTTTGTTATGGCAGCCGTAGGAAACTAATATAGGGACAAAGGCTCAAAGAGGCACAGGGCCTTTGCCAAGGCCACATAGCCTGGCAGAGCTGGGATTCAAACTGCTAAAGAAGACAGGATGCTTGGGTAAGTAAGAGGATGAGGATGTTTTATTCTGATGCAGAGAATGGCTTCTCCCCCAAACACTTGGGAAGTATGTCTAAAGGAAGGCAGAGCCTGATCCACACCCAAGTTCTGATCTTACCTGCCACTTCCTGCCCAGAAGGCCCAATGAAGCCTAGAACTTAACCAGCCACACATTTTCATTTGAAATTAGATCTAGAATGACCCAGAGGCCACTGGTGGAAGTCCCAGAGGCCAAAGGCTTGAATTCCAGGAGCTCCAATGTCTGAGGGCAGGAGGGGTTGGGCATCCCAGCTAAAGAAGAGAGTGGATTAGTCCTTTTTGTTCTATTTGGGCCCCCAACTGATTTGATGATGCCCAGCCACAGTGACAAGAGCGGATCTTCTTTACTCCATCTACTGAACCAAATGCTAATCTCTTCCACAAACACCCTCATGGACACACCTAGAAATAACGTTTTACCAGCTCTCTGGGCATCCCTTAGTCAAGCTGACACAAAGAATTAACCATCACAAGTCCACCCTTGTGGAGACCCTTACCCATCTTCTCCAGCCATACTGAATCTCCACGTAAAGACACTAACAAGGTCATAATTCCACTGAGCAAGAAGCAACCCCTCCTGGAGATGGGTCAAGTCCTAGAGCGATATTTACTCTTCTCCTTGTTGTCTCATCACTTAAATACCAATTACTTACACAATAGTATGTTTGTTCCGTGTGTGTATGTGTGGGTATTGGTGGTGGTGGGACCTGTGGGAGGTGCTTAGGTCATGAGGGTGGGGCCCACATGAATGGCATTAGTGCCCTTACAAAAGAGGCCCCCTGAGAGCTTGCTAGCCCCCTTTAGCCACACAGCAAGAAGTCTGCCACCCAGAAGAGGCCATCACTGACTATGCTGACACCCTGATCTCGGATTTCCAGCCTCCAGAACTGTGAACAAGAACTGTCTGTTGTTTGTAAGCCCTCAATCTGTAGTATTTTGTTATAGCAGCCTGAATGGCCTAAGGCAGGGATTGAAGGCTCAAACCTATGAATTTGGAGTGGGACACAATTTAGTGCATAGTACTGTGTACTATAGAACACCCTCCCCCAAATAACAGAGATTCAAATAAGATTGTAGTCTTTCTCTTACCTGAAAGATGTCTGGAGGTAGCCGGCTTGGCCTCATGCTCCAACTTGGTTGCTGGGCACTCTGCTGACCAGACAAAAATCAGTAATGAGGGACCTGGGCAGAAATGAAGGATCCAGTTCTGCATCTAGCAGTCTGAGTCACAGCCCTTCCTCTAGTACCCCAAAACAAAACTCTTCACTCAAGGTTCTGCCCTAGAGTCTACATCTCCACTGAGGGGAAATAGATCATAATAAAAAGGTGTTCTTTGTTTTAGCTAATTGGATAATCTGAAGTTAAATTTAGAATTAAACACGTTTATAATCAGATGCAACTTTGTTTCACAGGCAGAACTAGCTGAATCGTTGGGTGGGATCTTCTACTTCCACTCCTTGTCACAGGTTGGGCTGCTTCTCATTGATCAAGGGAAGGTGAGTGACTTTGGACTGGGAAGAACAACTTACATGACCTTTGTCCTGAGCCAGTTTCTGTTAAAACTCACACACTTAGATTTTCATATCTGAAATCCATCTAGCTTTTCATTTACCTATCCATCCATGTATCTAAAGATTTATTTTTTATTTGTTTTATTGTTTTTGACAGACAGAGACAGAGACATGGGGGGAGGGCGCAGAGTAGACTCCATAGTTGTACATCATCAGTTTTCAACATGGTTTTGTTCCACACGGGTGGGCAGGGGGCTGTGCAGGGTGGGAACTGGGCTGGGGGCCTCCCACATGGGAGGCACACCCCAGTTCAGCATGTGGGCTGCATGGGCCAGGGCTGGGATTTGATCCTCATTCCCTGGGGCTGCAAAGTGAGTGCTTAACCCGCTGAGCCATCCTGGCTTTCCCCATCCATGTATCTATACATGTAACTATTCATCCATCCACTCATCCATTCAACCACTCATCCACCCACCCACCCTCCTACTTATTAACCCATTATTCATCTTTCCATCCTCCCACTCATCCATCCACCTACCTTTCATCCATATACATATACACCCACCGTTACACCTCCCTCCCTCCCTCTATTTATTTGTTCATCTAAGTCACATACTCAGCACTACTGTTTTGGAGGTGCTAAGCACTATGCTGAACACCAGGGATAAAATACAAGGTGTGGTGCATGTATCGCTGGTGGTGCACAGATTGTTTTAAATACCGCAAGTCAGACTTTTAAAACAATTTTTATTATGTGCATTCAGAAAGTCAATATATGAAACCTTTGCCCTCATCGATATCATTTAGGGTAAGACCAAGTTAAGGAATCAGTCCATTTAAACTGAAGAAAAAAAACATTAAGTCAGAAAATGATTAAGTACAGTCAGAATCCCGATATTGCAAAAATCGTGCAGCTCTGAAGTTTGGGGGAGACCCACGACTATCTGGAAGTCTCCCGAGCTGGGGCTGGTATCCGGTAGCTGCAATCCCACCCTCTAACATGTGTTTGTTTCTGCCCCTCATTAACATAAAGTTCCAGGGCTCCCCCTCCCTGAATGATGGAGACACTCCTACCACTCTGGAAAGCTCATGGACTTAGTGGCTGAGGAGCGCTGCTCTTGGTTATCACCTGTGTGTGATTTCTCAGGCCCCACCACAGGCAGCCACAAAAGCTTTACCTGGCAGGCCTCCAGGGGAAGCTGCCCTCCCCACTCCAGACTTGGGTCTGGGCGAATGCAGTGCAGGCGATAAAGGACTCACAATCTCAGGCCTTTGGGCCTTTATGGGTAGTCTTCTGCTGAAGTCCTCTTCAGGTGCCTCCCTGTAGAGGGAGGAGGAGGAAACCTGGCTGACACCGCCACTCTGACTCAGCACTCAGCACCTTTCTTTTAAAGATTTATTTTTTATTGTTTTTGACAGAGAGAGATACAGAGACAGAGAGAAGGGGGAGGGCCCAGAACAGTCTCCATAGTTGCACATCATTGGTTTTTCCACATAGTTTCATTCCACAGGTGGGTGTGGGGCTGCACAGGGCAGGAACTGGGCCGAGGTCTGTCCCCGGTAAGAACTGAACTCGGGGCACTCCAGTTCAGCATATGGGTCCACATGGGCCGGGCCGGGATTCGATCCTTGGTCCCCAGGGCTGCAATGTGTCACTTAACCCACTGAGCCATCCCAGCTTCCCTCAGCACCTTGCTGACCTTAGCCCCTGGGTGCATAAAGCCGCAGGAGGTTTTTGTCGGGGCGTCCTCCACAGTGAGTTGAGCCCCAAGCCTGTGCTGATCAGCGGGCGCTCCCCTGGCATGCCCTTCTCAGGAGAAAAGGTCCAGATCTGGTGTTTCCTCTGGCGTAGTCTCTCGCTGACCTCACCGCAGTAAGCAAAGGCTGGACTCGTTCATGTTTGGCTTGTTGCCTTAATTGGCTGCACAGGCACCTGGCAGCTCAGTTGAGCCATTCTAGGATACGGGGACTGTCGACTGAAAAACAATATTGAGTAGTTTTCTCACCAAAAGGATTTATTCGGGGAAAAAAGAATGGGTTGCAACCCAGTGCATGCACACTCTGGCCTGTGTGCCAAGTTGGAGAGGTACTTATAGAAGGGAAAAGGAAGAACCATAGAGCTTTATTAAAAATGGAGTTCTTTCCAATAGGGTTTTTGCGATTATGGAGGGGAAGAACTTCCATATGCCCTAGCTCCTCCCATAGACCCTCCGAACTGGTTATGTTTGCTTAAAGTTCCCATTCACCTTTATCAGGATCAAGGTCAGGCAGTTCAGGACACGGCAGGATGAACTGGGGGCTGCGAACTCACAGTCAACTGAATCTTAGGCAGGTTGTGCAGATGGGCCTGGCCTATGTCCATCCACAGTGAGGGGCTGGATGAGGCAAGTTCAGCAGCCGGGGCACAGTCCATCCTCATCCTGAATGCTACAGTGCAGGGAAAGCTAGTGAGTCCCTCTCCCTCCTCTCCATGGTGCATCTTCTGGAAAGGGAATGCAGCTATCTTCATGGGACTCACAAACCAGTGACAATGTTATTTTTTAATTCCACCCTTGGGGGAAGCCGGGATGGCTCAGTGGGTTGGGCGCTCACTTTGCAGCGCTGGGGACAGAGGATCGAGTCCCGGCCCTGGCCCATGCGGAACCATGTACTGAACTGGGAGCTCCCCCAGTTCAGTTCTCTCTCTGTCTCTGTCTCTGTATCTCTCTCTCTCTCTCTCCTCTGTCAAAATAAATAAATAAATAAATAAATAAATGTTAAAAAAAAAAAATTTAATTCCACCCTTGCATAGTGCTGTCAGAGGTCCTCCATAAAAAGTAGATAAGAGAATTTTGACAACCATGCAGAGCAATTTAGACCTGACACACAGGCTGGCCCTTAGAGGTTGTAGGTGAAAGTAGCTTGATGTAAGAGGTTGTTAGGAAAATAACTGGGCGTGTGCACAGAGGGTCTGAGGAGAGAAATTAACTTGAACAATAATCCAAGTACCGGGCACCAACACGGGCCTGGTAGAGAATGAGAGCAGGGCACCTCAGTCTCAGCACTGTGGACATTTTCAGTTCTTTGTCATGAGAACTGATCCTGGACACTGTGGCTTGCCTCGTCCACAATGCTAGATGCACCCCCAGTGTGACAACCACAGATAGCCTCACAATATTGCCCTCTGTCCCCTGGGGGTAGAATTGCCTCAAGCTGAGAACCACTGACCGGATAACGAAGTTTGAAGAATGTTGAATAACAAAGCACGTGGACCCACACTGGTCTGTCAGCGTGTAATCACTGATTTGGTTGGTGATTTCTTTTATTGCTAGAGATTCAGTAGTCTTTTTCTCTCAGGCCAAGTTCAGGTACTCAGACCACCCCCTGAACCATAGTTTTGGGCTGCCTTTTGACTACAACGGGACCCTTGATATCCTCATCACCCCAGGCCAGAAAGGCATTCTGATCTTCTGGTTCGAGAAGAGCCTATTAGTTTCCCGAAGTGCAGGTGAGTGAGGCCCAGGCTTGGAGCCACCACTTGCTGTTCCCCTCCTGGTGGGGAATGTACACGTCATTATTTTCTCTCTCTCCTGACCTGAGTGGACAATGAGGAGCCCATTCTCACTTCTCTGTCCTCACTGTGTTTCCCCATTCCCCCCCCCCCCCATTTTCTGCCTTGTGGGACCTTCAGCGATGCATAGGCAGGTTCTAAAAATCACCAGATGCTGAGGGCGGAAGGTCCAAGTCTTCAGTCTAGGAGCTCCAGATTTTGTTTTAGGGCCAAGGCTAGTGACTCCAGGAGATGGGTCAGGGCCACCCACTTGAGCTTCCTCAAGCAAGAGAAAAATCTGGAAATGGTACAGCCCCTGCTGCTGGCCTAACTGAAGAATTCTGGCAGTGCCTAGGCTACATGAGCCCCAGCCTGCCAACCAGCATAAGCAGAGAAACAGAAGGCAGCCCTCCCTGGAGAAGGTGTCAGGAACCTCTGGGCACAGGTGTGGCTGCAAGAGCACCTGCAATCATAGCCAGCTACCTAGCACTGCTCAGGCCACTTGAACACCCATGCTCCCTGTAGTGCAAGAAAAGGGCTTAGGGCTGGACTGCCTGTTTTGAGAGACCATTCCAGAAAGAAGGCTCTGTCTTATTTCTTATACATGTCCCCATATGGTAAAGGGCATTTTGTGGTAGTCAAGCCTCTAGGCAGCAAAAAAAACTTTCTTAAACCTAAGTATATTCCATACAATGTTTTATAACATTGCATCTCAGTGCTATATTTTCCTTGAATTTTTATCATTTGAGCCATAGGCCAAGGGATGGGGTGGGTGGATTTCAGCAGTGGAGACCCCTTTCCCCACAGGTGCCCAGGTCTCATGATTCTGCTCTGTTGTCTCATAGGTCAGCTTGTTGATCCTGTTCATGTGCAAGAAGGACAACGCATCTTGTATTCTTCCATTTTTGAAGCCAATATCACCATTCACAGTGTGGCTGCCAGTGCGTGCTCAACCTGCGGGTAGCTTTTTAGCTGAACTGTCTGTTAAGGTCCTTGGCCCATGTTTTTTATTGGGCTGTTTGTCTTCTTATTGTCGAGTTTTAGGAGTTCTTTATATATTCTGGATGCAAGTCCCTTATCAGAAATTGAATTTGCAAATGTTTTTTCCCAGTCTGTGTGTGGCCTGTCTTCCTTCTCCTCCTCCTTTTTCTTTTTAAACCAAGTTTATCCAACCTGCAGCTCACGGGCTACATGCAGCCCAGGATGATTTTGAATGTAGCCCAAAATTTATAAACTTTCTCCTAACATTATGAGATTAAAAAAAATATATATATATATATTCTTTATTGCTTTGAGAGGAGAAAGAGAGAGAGAGAGCAAGAGAGAGAGAGAGAGAGAGAGAGAGAGAGAAAGAGAGAGAGAGAGAGAGAAGGGGAGGGCCCAGAGCAGTCTCCATAGTTGTACATTATCAGTTGTGACATGGTTTCATTCCACACAGGTGGATGTGGGGCCACATGGGACAGGGACTAAACTGGCGGCCTCCTGCATGGGGGATGAGAACCTTTACTCCTGAGCCATCCTGGTGGTTACCAGTTGCGCTGCATTTCAGCATATGGATTTCTACGGCCTGGGGCCTGGAATTGAACCTCGGACCTTGTGACTGCAAGGCAAGAGCTCAACCACTGAGCTATTTCTGCATCCCCATTATGAGATTTTTTTGCGACGCTTTTTTAGCTCATCAGCTATTGTTAGTTAATTAGTGTATTTTATGATATGTGTGGACCAAGACAATTTGTCTTCTTTCAGTGTGGCCCAGGGAAGCCAAAAGGTTGAAGAGCCCTGTTTTAAACCATTGAATACACATCACCTCCCATGTCTAGAATCTTATTTTCTTATTTTTTCTAAAGATTTATTGTATTGTTTTTGACAGAGAAAGAAAGAGACAGAGAGAAGGGGGAGGGCCCAGAGCAGTCTCCATAGTTGTACATCATCAGTTTTCAACATAGTTTCATTCCACACAGGTGGGCAGGGGGGGCTATGCAGGGCAGGAATCAGGCAGGATTGCCCACATGGGAGGCACATCCCCATGAGATGGGGACCGTACCCAGTTCAGCCTATGGGTCTGTATGGGCCAGGGCCGGGATTTGATCCTCACACCCAGGGCTGCAAAGCGAGCGCTTAACCCACTGAGCCATCCCAGCTCCCCCTGCTTTCTTATTTTCTAAGGAACAAAGCCTGAACTTACAAGGATGACGTTCAGGTCCATGTGTCTGGTATATCAACTGCCCGAAGGGGTCCCTCTTCACCTAACTCCATGGTTCTCAAGCTGGGGACACTCAGGAGTGTCTGGAGACATTTGTGGTTGTCATGACTGCGGGGTATCCTCTGCGTGGAGGCCAGGGATGCACTCAACATCCTACAATGCATAGGATGGCCCCCACCATGAAGAACCATCTCACCCCTAATGTCAATAGAGCTGAGTTGGAGAAACCCTCAGCTACATAGGTTGGGTTCTTGCTTTGCTAATATACTACTTTTCTACATCAGATGCTTTTTTTCTTTCTTTCTTTTTAAGATTTATTGTTTTTGACACAGAGAGAGACAGAGACAGAGAGAAGGGTGAGGGCCCAGAGCAGTCTCCATAGTTGTATGTCATCAGTTTTCAACACGGTTTCATTCCACACAGGTGGGTTGGGGCCATGCAGGGTAGGAACTGGGCTGGCGGCCTCCCTCATGGGAGACATGCCCCCCCCAAGCCAAGGGCCAAACTGGGGTAGCAAGAACCGAACCGGGGGCCTCCTGCATTGGGAGTTCAGTATATGGGTCCACATGGGCTGGGCCCGGGCTGCAAAGTGAGCACTAAAAACTGCTGAACGATCCTGGCTTTCCCTTTTCTTTTTTAAGATTTATTTTATTGTTTGAAAAAAGGTAAGAGAGAGAGAAAGAGAGAGAGAGAAGGAGGGAGGGCCTAGAGCAGTCTCTGTAGTTGTACATCATTAGTTGTGACATAGTTGTGTTCCACATAGGTGGATGTGGGGCTGTGTAGTGGGAACTGAACCGGGGCCTCCCACATGGGAGACAAGAATCTTCGCTACCATTTGGCAGTTACCAGTTGCACTGCAGTTCAGTGTATGGGTTTGCATGGGCCGGGGCCAGGATTCGATCCCTGGACTTTGCAGTTGCAAGGCAAGTGCTCAACCTGCTGAACTATCCTGGCATCCCTCAGATGCTTTTTTTCAAGGCTTAACTTAAGCCTCACTTTTGAAAACTTCCTTGATGTCTTAAAAAAAGGAGGGGGAAGCCGGGATGGCTCAGTGGGTTAAGTGCTTGTCTTGCAGCCCTGGGGTTCGAGGGTCAGATCCCGGCCCCGGCCCGTGCAAACCTATATGCTGAACTGAGATGTGCTTCCCATGTGGGAGGCCCCTGGCCTGGTTCCTGCCCTGTGCAGCCCTGCACAGACCTGTGGAGTGAAACTATAGCAAAAACTAATGACGCGCAACTATGGAGACTGCTCTTGGCCCTTTCCCTTCTCTCTGTCTGTCTCTCTCTGTGTCAAAAACAATTAAAAAAAAAAGAGAGAGTAAAATATACCTTGGGTCTTGTCCCCATCCTTTCATAAAACTTTTAGTGGTGGCTGGTGTTCCTTAGATCTTTATATCTGCAAGACCAGAAACAACCTCAGTGTCCATCAGTGGAAAACTGGTTAAATAAGTTACAGTTCATCCAGGCACCAGAATGCCAGTTTGCCAACTATAATACATTCATGTACAAGAAAGGAAAGGAAAAATACTAAGTTACAAAACAGCTTGGAAGGTTCCAGAATATGATCCCAAATATAAAAGATTATCAGAAAGGATGTTTACTAAAATATTAACAGTGGTACCTATGTCAGGGGTCAGCAACTCATGGCCCAAGGGCCAAATCTGGCTCACCACTTGCTTTTGTAAATAAAGTTTTGTTGGAACACAGCCACACCCATTCATTTGTTAGTTGTCCAAAGCTGCTTTCACAGAGTTGAATACTTGTAACAGACATCACATGACAAGCAAAGCAGAAAATATTTACTGCCTAGTCCTTTACAGAAGTTTGCTGACCCCTGGTGATGTATTTGGGGTAGTTTTTTAAGATAAACTTTTAATATTTTTAATATCTTTTTAAAAAGATTTATTTTTATTGTTTTTGACAGAGAGTGAGAGATACAGAGACAGAGAGAAGGGGGGGCCCAGAACAGTCTACATAGTTGCACATCATCGGTTTTTCCACATAGTTTCATTCCACAGGTGGGCAGGGGGCTGCGCAGGGCAGGAACTGGGCCAGGGTCTCACCCCAGTGAGAACTGAACTGGGAGCACTATCCAGTTCAGCATATGGGTCTGCACGGCCTGGGGCTGGGATTCGATCCTCCGTCCCAGGGATTGCAAATTGAGCGCTTAACCCACTGAGCCATCCTGGCTTCCCCATTTTTAATATTTTTATTCACTGAAACAACTCTCACTTCAATTTTTGTTCTATCTTGTTTGATTTTTCCTAGATGAAAACGAACTGGCAGCTTTAACTCGGGAGAATAATTTGTATTATGGCAGCCTGGGAATCCTGACAAATTTCCTAATCAAAGTAGGTAAAATCAAAGTTAGGGTCATTACTGGGTTAATAAGGAATAACAGTCTTATCCTCAAACTTTCAATACTGTTCTGAAGGCTAGAAATTGCTCTAGTATTAAGTAATACTATTTTAATAGCAAATAATCTTAATAATATAACAATAATTTTAATTAATATTAAATTAGTAACATTAACTTAATAATTTTAGTAATAATAGTACTTTTAATAGTTATTAAAATAACAGCAATGTCAACTAAAATTTACTGAGCACTTTGCATATGGAAGGTGCTCATCTAACCATCCTTTGACAGTTATGTCATTTAACTCTGACCATCATCTTAAGAAGTAGACCCTTATATTGTCCCCACTGGACAGATGGACAAACTGAAGCACAGAGATGTTGCCAGAAACCAGCCTGGGTGAATGAAGTCCCTGAGTTCGAGCAGTGGGAATTGAAGACAGACCAAATGATCTGCCAACTGTCTTCAATAGGACAGCCCCGAATAGCTTTATTCAATCACTTATATAGCCAAGGTTCATGTCATTACAAGGAGCAAGGAAAGACAAAAAAGGAGGTTTTCAACTACAGCAAAAACTACTCATTAACTGAAGTACAGCACAGGCAGTTTGTTATCAGGAACATGCAGGCCCTCTCCCATGTATTCCTTTCATCCCATAGCCTGTGATCTAACACCTGGTGCCAGCTGTCTGACCTTCATGCGAAGCTACACGTATACATTTTTCTATATCTAATCACCCAACTACCCCCCAAGGGAGATGAAAGAGGGGACCGAGGCCCTGCCATCAAGGCCCCAGGTCAGCCTTCCTCGAGAGGTCAAGGGAACCGAGGCCCTGCCATCAAGGCCCCCTAAAACCTCTCCGTTCAGACACACAACCGGCTACCAACACAGAGAGATGAAGTCATTTGCTCATGGTCACAGAGGTAGGGAGTGGCAGTGTTGGGAGTACATTAAGCTTATCTAATTTTATTTCATCCTCACAACAACACTGCAAGGGAGTCAATATCATCCACCTTTCACAGGGAGAAAACTGAAGTTCAAATTTCTCTCTGTCCTAAGGCCCCATAACTTATTAGCAACTGAGCTAGAAAAGTCCCCCAGCTGTGCTGACTGCTACTTCATAGTTTTTCCTGCTGGATCTACAGCCACCATATTTCCTGAAAGTCTCCAGACAATGGAATTATGATGGGATCACTGAGTGTGGAGCACCACCATGAGAACCGTCTCTTTGAAGCCTTAATTCTGACATTCTGAGACGCATGCGTTTTCTGGGGAGAAATTTTGTAGCTTTCATTTGTCTCTCCAAAGAGGTCCATGACCAGTAAAGAATGATTCCTGGGAATCTTCTCTGATGAGGAAACACACGTTTCCATTATTAATTTAAACACCAAGGGATGAATGAAGCAGAAGAGTACATGTCTCAACAAAATGAACGTGTTACATTGCTGTTTGTTTGTTTGGTTTACCTTCTTTAAACCTGAATCCTAAGACAAAATTGAAATCCTCAGGAAAGAATTAGTGTGATCTGATCTCAGAAATCACTTTTGTTCAGTTTGCAGACCAAGACATCTGGTCCCAGGAGGCAGCCCTGATGTTCACTGACCTGGGGAGGCTTGAAATCCTGACTCCACTACCCGATTCAGTTTTTCCAGCTTTTGATTTTCAGAAGTGCCCCGTGAATATTCAGGCAATTCTCATGGACCCCCAACTCCAACTTGATGTCTGCAAAGTATGTGATCATAACTGTTTAGGGAAGCTGGGATGGCTCAGTGGGTTAAGCGCTCACTTTGCAGCGCTGGGGACCGAGGATCGAATCCCGGCCCCGGCCCGTGCGGAACCATATGCTGAACTGGGAGCTCCCCCAGTTCAGTTCTCTCTCTCTCTCTCTCTCTCTCTCTCTCTCTCCTCTCTCTCTCTCTCTCTCTCTCTCTCTCTGTCAAAAATAAATAAATAAATAAAAATATATTATAATTGTTTAGCTCCATGTTCAAGGCACTCTTTGTTAAAAAAGACAAATCCCAGACACCCAGAGTTGGGCATTTGTAGATGACAGCCACACGTAGAATTCCATGTAGGGTTCCTGATAAAATATAGGATGCCCAGTTAAATTTGAATTTCACATAAACAGCCACCACTGCCCCAAAGGCTGCTCCCCACATCTTGTACAATTTTTTGTCCCTTATTTATAGGCTGACCAAATGCCTTGTTTTCAATGAGACAGAAAGCAATGATACTGTCCTGTTTCATATGGTACGTATGATCAGCCTCCTGACACCTTGAATGTAGCCCATTGAGACTAGGCTGACCATATGTACTGTTTGAAACAGGACAGTATCATTGTTTTCTGTCCCATTTAAAATGATACTTCTGGTCAGCCTAGTCTTTAGAGATCAAACTGTGACTGTTTCCCAGCTCAACCACTGAGATATCACAGCATCCCTTGTTTAACTTTTTCACACAGCCTTTTCAGCACTTCCAAATAGTCAACTTGGTTGACTATTTGTGCAGTTGGTACAAATTCATAATAAACAATCCCTCTGATCTCAAAACAGTTTAGCAACACTGTTTTCACCCTTGATTTGGACTGATGGTTGACTTCCACTGTGCACTTGGGACACTTTATTTCAGGGTCGTATTGTTCCATCACCAGTGATAACACGGTCCAAAACATCATCTTGCCTCTCCAAAAGGTCTTGGCAAACTTCAGCTCTCCTTTGCTGTTACTTATTGGTGATCTCCTTCAGCACCATTTTTGCACACACCTTTCTCATGACAAGATTTTCAGTTCAGATTTTCTAACTATCTCTTATCAACATTTGCTTGGTCAGCTATGCTTCTCACAGTCAGCTGATGATTTTGACACACAATTCGATGAATTTTTGCAATGTTTTCATCAGTTCTGCTCGTTACTGGCCGCCTGACCTCTCTTCACCAATGACACTTTCTCTCCCATCAGAAAAATGTTTAATCCATTTGTACATTGCCATTTTCCTCATGGGATTATTCCCATAAACTTGTACTAACATGTCCCTGATTTCACTTCTATTCTTGCCAAGTTGAATGAGAAATGTAATGTTCGTTCATTGCTCTAATTCAAGCTCTGGCATTCTTGTGACAGCACAGAAAAACATGCAACAACAATAATGAAAGCCACTCAGCAAGACACTGCCACATGTCAACACGAACACAGCTGCGAGACAGTTATATACTAAGGTTATGAAACCTTACCACATTGTACAGTGTTGCTGACGTAAGTGCATGGTGGCAAGTTCGCAAACTTAATTGTAGATGAATACACACCACATTTTCTTTGTTCAGTCATTCACTGATAGACACAGGTTGCTTTCATGTCTTAACTGTTGTAAATGTCACAGTGCACATAGGGATGCAGATATCCCTTCATGATAATGATTTCATTTCCTTCAGATACATATCCAGAAGTGGAATTTCTGGGTCATATGATAGTTCTATATTTAAGGTTTTGAGGACCCTTCGTTTTCCATAGTGGCATACCAATTTACATTCTCAAGAAAATCCTCTCTCTGAGCCTGTCTTGTCCAGCAACCTCATCCGTCTATCAGTGCTCCAAAATCCACTAAGTCAGAAACCGATTCAGTACTGTGCTCAGTAGAGCCAGGGCTGCCTCAGAGTCACGTGTCTGTGGGGCCATTCCCCCTCCAAGGGGTGACAGAAGAATAACAGGGTTTTAGAGTGCCCACTTCCAACTGGGCTTTTGGGTTCATGGCATTGAGTGAAATGAGAGAAAAGTAAAAGCAACTGTGCCATGTACTGAGTTTTTTAAAGATTTATTTTTTTATTGTTTTTGACAGAGAGAGAGATACAGAGACAGAGAGAGAACTGAACTGGGGGAACTCCCCAGTTCAGCACATGGGTCCGCACGGGCCAGGGCCGGGATTTGATCCTCGGTCCTCGGTGCTGCAAAGTGAGCGCTTAACCCACTGAGCCATCCCGGCTTCCCCATGTACTGAGTTTTTACCATTTATTAAAATATACTTTATGAGATAGTGGTGCTGCTAGATGGTGGTAGTTTTCTTTTCTTCTCTTTACATGCCACAATAAAATGTCAGTCCCAGCCATAGGAGATTTTCTTGTGGGTCCTTGAAATCACATGTCTGAGAATTGCTGGTCTTAGTCACAAGCAGAGGAGAGCGAGGGAAGGAAGGAGTGAGAAAGAAGAGGGAGCAGTAAAGCTTTTATGCAGACGTTGGCCCCTTAAAATGTTCTGAGGGGGGAAGCCGGGATGGCTCAGCGGGTTAAGCGCTCACTTTGCAGCTCCGGGGACCAAGGATCGAATCCCGGCCCTGGCCTGTGTGGACCCACATGCTGAACTGGGGAGTGCCCCCAGTTCAATTCTCACCAGGGTGAGACCCCAGCACAGTTCCTGCCCTGTGCAGCCCCGTGCCCACCTGTGGAATGAAACTATGGAAAAACCAATGATGTGCAACTATGGAGACTGTTCTGGGCCCTCCCCCTTCTCTCTGTCTCTGCCTCTATATCTCTCTCTGTCAAAAACAATAAAAAAAGTGTCCTGAGGAATGGCTGTGGCATTAGCAAATAGTTTCCCAAAATCCCACCAAAAAAAGGCATAGCATCACAAAAACCTATAGATGAAAGCTGGAACAATTTTTTTTTTTAAGATTTATTTATTGTTTTTGACAGAGAGAGAGAGATACAGAGTCAGAGACAGAGAGAAGCGGGAAGGCCCAGAACAGTCTCCATAGTTGCACATCATTGGTTTTTCCACATAGTTTCATTCCACAGGTGGGCGGGGCTGCACAGGGCAGGAACTGGGCCGGGGTCTTCATCCCGATGAGAACCGAACTGGGGGCACTCCTCAGTTCAGCATGTGGGTCCGCACGGGCTGGGGCCGGGATTCGATCCTTGGTCCCTGGGGCTGCAAAGTGAGCGCTTAACCCACTGAGTCGTCCTGGCTTCCCCTGGAACAATTTGAGCAACAAAAATAAACAACACAATATTGGATAATAAGCCAAAGTATAAAATAAATATGCATGAGTTCATACAGATGTAAATAAATGACTGCATAGAGAGAAGACACATCTGCCTTACAGAAGAATTTCACATAACGTAGCTATATTCTTCTCTCTCCAGAGGGTCTTAACTCCACCCACCACCCCACCCTCCTGTGGACTGGCCTTAGTGTCTTGGCTAACAAAAAGCAGTGGAAAGGGAAATCTCCACTGGACAGTGGAGAAAGCTGGCAGACACAGTTTTAACCAGATCAGGATTAGCACCATATGGCTAGGGCAGGATGTTCCAGTTATGTTGTCCACTTCTCCACCCTAAACCTGGAATCAGTCACCTCATCAAGAAGCAACTTACTGGTCACCTTCTCAGGATGGTAGCAAACCAGTCCATTGTCTTGAAAACGAGGAAATACATGGCAAAACACAAGTATTTATTATGCCTTTCCTTCGTGCCGTTCTCCTGGGCCAACAAATAGAACAGGGCAAGTGTTTCCTGATAACATTATTTCAGTGAATATATGAAAAACAATGGTAAAATAACTGCCACATGGCAACCCCACGGAGTTAATGGATGTGGGCTTTAAGCAACGATAGCTGCCAATATTAGGAAAGACATAGAGACTCTTTACGTGTCACCAGTGCACGGTCAGTCACCCACTGAGTCTTGCCAATGTGATCCAACCAAAGTCTGATGTATCTGGCCGCCAGTCTGCCAGAAACGCCGAGCATGGGGGAATGTGCCCACTGTGCCAGAAAAATCCAGACTGGGAAATTTGTAGGTCCCATGGCCTGGGCTCTTCAAAGATCAGTGGAAACAAACCGAAAGGGTTGGAAGAGGAAGTCATAGATGGAAAAAGACTTAAAAGACATAAGACTGTTTAAAAAATGAGCAAGACTCAGATATATCATCTAGGAATACACATCTGGTGATAGTTCTAGAAAAAAATGCTAAGAGAAAAGCAAGTACCGCCAAGGTCAGGCAGGGGGTACTTCTGGAGAGAGGAGGGGACCTCAAAGGCCTGGGGCCGCAGCATGTACGCAGCAGGAAGACAGTGCGGCGAGGAGAAGCCCTGCTGCTGCCCACACAAGACTGGAAGGTTCCGGCCTTCAGGGTACCACCAACCACCTCCCACTTACTTGCCCTTTCTTTTTGGGAACAGAGGCTTGATTTAACTTAATTTTTTTTTTTGCATTTCTAACTAGGTAGAGCTTCTGCAAGGAGAATTTGAAAACAAAATGTATATCATTGATATGAACAGCGAGTTGGAGTTGACTGCCCTGATGATTCCCAGGCCAAGCATGTCACCAGTTCCACTAGTAAGGACACCCCCTTATCTGTTGAATGAATGTTTTTGCTACATGGTATTCCCCAGAGTCCTTGGCCTCACACCCTGTGCTCATTGTTCCCAAACTCCAGAAGGTCCCTGGCATCCTCCTGGAAAAAGAAACTCACTCCAGATGCTCCCGTACCAACTGTCTCTCCATCTTTCTCCTCGACTAGCATCTGCATGTCTCGGTGTGATGGAGGCCATAGCTGTCTGTCTGTCTGCCTGCCCGTCCTCCTTTCATGTTATCTCCACACCTCATTTTCCACCTTTCTTCTGAGCTGCCCCATAGGATTTCCACAAGTTCCCTTTTCTCTCAGCTTGACCAGAGTGGCTTCTGTTTCTTCCAGCCAAGAGCCCCGACTCACAGCCTTCCCTCATGCACTTGGTTGTGCCTGAAAAGTAGCGGGCGTCCGGGGCCTGCCTGGAAGCCAAGCATCCAAGCTAAAGACGGGAGAGGGGCAGATTAGTGTGGGAGAAAGCCCAGCCAGCCACGACCAGGGCCTGTGAGGGAATGCCAGGCTGGCTGTCATCCCGAGGCCTCTCATCTCGGCTTCCCTTTGCAGGACGGGCCTCTGGGCCTCTCCATGCACCAGGGAGGTCCTGTGTCCTGCAGCTTGACAGCTCCAGGCTATCTGCAGAATGGGGCTCAGAGGCCACAGTTAGGGGGTGTGGATGAGGCAGGGGCACATTTGGGGATAGAACTGGCAGCTTCATCAGCAGCACAAGCTTGGGTTTTAGTCTGAGGTACACCACAGTCACCTGCAGGTGTTATCCCAGTGACACTCCTAATGCCTCTACTGACCCCACCCCAGGCAATGGTGAGCAACCCCCACTCTCTGGGGCTGCAGGCCATCATCTATGAGGACAGCTACACCTATGACGGGAACACCAAACATAGGCTGGTGAGCTGCACCCCACCCCCAGCTGGGATCAGAGGTCAGTCCCTGGGTCTGCCCCTCCTTTCACCTCTCCTTCCTTGCATGCACCTGGGTGAGACACTTCAGAATTTGGAGAAGACACAACCCCAGTCCCACCCCAACCCAGGCAGGCAGCAATCACCCAGATGAGTGATGCCATTAAGGTGTCACATGGGAGAGGTGCAGAGAACATGACAGGGAGCCTAACCCAGCCCCGGGGAAGGCAGGAGATCTGTGTTAGCTGGGAAGACTGAGGCATTAGGATGGAGGAAACCAGGGGGACCCAGAGGGACTTGGATATATGGGTCTGAGGGATCCATAAGGCTGAGCCAGACCTCATGGTCACACCACAAAGTTTGGACTTGACCCCAGAAGCCCGGGATAAGGTGGGGTGGTTACCACAGGACAAGGCATGAGTCAGCTACAACAAACTCTTTGGACTAGTCCTTGTCACATCCCAACTAAATAAGAGGGGGAACAAAGTTGCACCTCACTGTGGGTCCCCAGGACAAAGGAGCAAGGGATGAACGAGCCTGAGCTTCTAGACACCTTTTCTGGATGGTGGAATTAGAGTAGGAAGGCTGGGACCATTCCCAGGCTCTTCCTCCGAACACCCCCCATCCTCCCTCCATCTCTCCCTGAACCCTGATTTCAGGACCACTCCAGGCTGTCCCCCTGTTGCAGTCAGGTATTCTCTCTCATTGCACAGAACATTTCCCTGAGGCAGCAGCACCACTGGGGCAGGGCTGACCCCAACTTCACCTCCAGGTATGTCATCACCCAGACAGGGGCAGGCGCCCTGGGCTGTCTGTAGGGTTCCCTCAGCAGCAGCTGGGAAAGCAAGGCTGAGATGGAAACCTGCCCATGGAGGATGGTAAGACAAGACTGCTTACACCATGTTACAAATGGTGGGTCCACAAAAATCAGACATTAACTTACCACATGATCCAGCAACCCCCAAGCAGCGTCCCACAGAGATATCTGCACCCCCATGGTCACAGCAGTATTATTCACAATAGCCAAAGGGTGGATGCAACTGAAGTGTTAGTTGATGGATGAATGCATAAACACAGTGTGGTTTACTGAGACAGTGGAATATTATTCAGCCTTAGAAGGAAGTTGCAACACCTGCTACAACGTGGATAAAACTTGAGGGCATTATGCTCACTGACATAAGCCAGAAGGACAAATACTGTGTGATTCCACTCATAGGAGGTCTCTAGAGTACAAGGAGAAGGGGGAATTTAAAAAAAAGTAGAATTTATTTATAAAAAATTGTGTACTTATTTTTGCATGTTTAAACTTCAGTGACCTTCAAAGTCCTCTCTATGTGATGCAATGCACATATTGAGAAGCTTTTTCCACTGCTCAAAACAGATTGTTTTTTAAAGATTTATTTTTATTGTTTTTTGACAGATAGACAGACAGAGACAGAGAGAAGGGGGAGGGCCCAGAGCAGTCTCCATAGTTGACAGCATTAGTTTTCCATATAGTTTCACTCCACAGGTGGGCGCGGGGCTGCTCAGGGCAGGAACTGGGCCAGGAGCCTCCCGCATAGGCCCCAGCAAGAACTGAACTGGGGGCACAGCCCAGCTCAGCATGTGGGTCCGCACAGGCCGGGGCCGGGGCTGGGGCCGGGATTCAGTACTCGGTCTCCGGGGCTGCAAAGCGAGTGCTCAACCCGCTGAGCCATCCCGGCTTTCCCTCAAAACAGATTTTGAATCAATTTTGATGCCTTTTAGTGTTTCTGCGGTTTTTTGTTTTACCTCTTTCACATCAGCAAAACTTTTCCCTTTGAGGACTTTATTCAGCCGGCTTAACAAAAAATCATGGCTTGGGGTGAGATCAGGTGAATAGGGAGGGTGGGGCATGCGAGTCATGCTATTTTTGGTCAAAAACTGCAGAACACTCAGTATGGTGTGGGCAGATGCACTGTCATGGTTGAAGAACCAATCACCTGTTTGCCACAACTCGGGACATTTCTTCAGCAAAAACAATTCACTGAAGCCAAACATAGCCTCTCACAACAATGCCAGCTGATACACGGATGCAGATGGCTCCTAGAACACTCACCTAGTGGGGGAAGCCGGTACTACAAGGGCCCGCCCTCCAGAAGAGAATTCCGTTTTGTTTTGTTTTTGTTTTTTTGGTCCGCTTCATATATATTTCAACAAGTATGTTTTAATTCTATATATAGAACTTTGTAACACTATATCTTATTGAGGCAGGATAATTAGTGGAACCTAGGCAGTTAAGGAGGGGAAGGGACCCCAGCAATCTCTGTAGTCATGACATCCATGCCTTCGAATGTAACACAGAGATAGGATGGTCGATGGCAGATAACACCAGGACACATTGTTCATGGCCCATCCAGTAAGACTGGATTAGGATCCAAGATAAGACGTCACCTGGCTCAGTCTGAACTGCGTGACAAACTGGGTGCAACACCTAACAAGTTAGAAATTAACCACGGGCACAGAACAATAGCTCCAAGGCATATAGAGGATATATAAGAAAAGCCCCTAAATGTAGAACTGGGCATTTCATTTTCAGGTGCCCCTCTTGTTTCGAGAGCTTTCCTTCCTTCAGCGGGCATTCCGCTTTCCGGTGCCCCCTCTCACCAGAGAGCTTCCCTTCTTTCCAATAAACTTTGTGGCTTCCCCTTTCTTGTGGAGGCCGCCTTCTCATTCTTCAGGTTCGTGAGACCATGAATGTTGGACGCCACTGTTCACAACTGTACCTGCATCAATATAATTGAAATGTGCACAAGAGAGTAAAACTTAAATGTTCTCACCAAATAATAATATAGTAGACTCTCCATTAACTGGAACTCAAGCAACCGATACTCTCAAATATCCAGTTGCTTGAGTTCTGGTTAATGGAGAATCTACTTATATTTACCCAGCATCTACCAATCCCCATGGGTGCCTGTTAACAGAGTCTACTGCAATAATAATTTTAAAACTACGTGAGGTGTTGGATGTGTTAATGAACTTGGGGAGAATCCTTTCACAATGTATTAATACATGTATATCAAATCATCACATTCTATACTCTAAATATCTTACAGTTTTGTCAATTATGTACAATAAAGCTGAAAATATATAAATGAAAAGTAAAGAAAAACTTTGAATGCTATTAATGTAGAATTAGGTTCCTCTATCTCATGCTTATGGTCAATTTATTTAAAAGTCACTTCATTATTCATGTACTTGGCCATAAAAAAATCAGTTCTCCCAGTAGAAATTTTAGATCACACTCCCAGACCTTAATTGAATGGAACTAGAACTGAACAACCAAAACAGCAAAAAGCAATACCAATACCAACATTCCTTCATTTGGAAATTAAAAAATACCCTTATAAAAACCCCTGAATCAAATAATTCATGGAATACAGCTAAAATATACGCAGGAAAGTTTATACACCAAGTAATTTTATTATTAGGAAAAGAAATGGACTAAAGATAAATGAACTAAATATTTAACGAGCCAAAAGAAAAGAAAAAACAAAGGTAAAGAAAATAACAGGGAAAGTCGGGATGGCTCAGTGGGTTAAGCGCTCGCTTTGAAGCCCCGAGGACCAAGGATCGAATCCCGGCCCCGGCCCGTGTGGACCCATGTGCTGAACTGGGGAGTTCCCCCAGTTCAGTTCTCTCTCTGTCTCTGTATCTCTCTCTCTCTCTCTCAAAAACAATAACAAAAAAAAAAAAAAAAAAGAAAATAACAAACCAGGAGAACAATGAAAGAAATTTTATAAGAAGAGAATTAACAATGATACAATCTGGGGGAAGCCGGGATGGCTCAGTGGGTTGAGCGCTCACTTTGCAGCCCCGGGGACCGGGGATCGAGTCCCGGCCCCGGCCTGTGTGGACCCATATGCTGTGCTGGGGAGCTCCCCCAGTTCAGTTCTCCCTCTCTGTCTCTGTATCTCTCTCTCTCTCTCTCTCTCTCTCTCTCTGTCAAAAATAAATAAATAAAAAATATATTTTTTTAAAAACCAAAAAAACAATGATACAATCTGGAATGAAGGTAAAAAGACAATATAAAGTCAAAATGAAACACAGCTAGTTTTTAGGAGAGCTGCATAATAGATAAAACCTTAACAATCCTGATGAAAGGGAACAGACAGAATTAATATGAACTATAGTAAAGAAAATGAAGATAAAAGTATGGATACAGGAGCTAGTAAAAGACTGAGGAGTTGGGGAAGCTGGGATGGCTCAGTGGGTTAAGCGCTCACTTTGCAGCGCCGGGGACTGAGGATCGAATCCCGGCCCCGGCCCGTGCGGAACCATATTCTGAACTGTGAGCTCCCCCAGTTCAGTTCTCTCTCTGTCTCTGTATCTGTATCTCTCTCTCTCTGTCAAAAAAAAAAAATATTAAGAATGAGGAGAAAACGTGCAGCTAGGTGATAATAAAATTGAATGTCAGATGTCCTTTTCAATAAGTAATTATACATATATAAATTAACAAAACTGACTCAAGAAGAGGTAGAAACTCAAGGGAAGGTGGGGCCACCGTATGTGGGTAGAAGTTCTCAGTAAATAATATTCTGGTATTTGGGTTGGATGGATGCATGGATAAATGGATGGATGGGTGGGTGGGTGGATGGAAGGGGGAGTGGGTAGTTGAATGGACAGATGGACGGATAGATGGAAGTGTGGGTGGGTGGAGTAGATGGATGGAAGACAGATGATAGATAGACAAGTAGATGGACGGGTTGGTGATTATTTCTACTGCAGTGCTGGTGTGCAATAACATACCCCTGTTGCTTTACAGCATAAAGAGACCCACATTATCTACAATCACTCTGGATATAGCCAATAAGGAAATCTTGTGCGTGGACCTCAAGCCACTGGTATATCTCAAACTCTTGTTATTCCATATTCTTTGTTGTTAGTGTTAAGGATAATGGCAACAGGCTTTGGTTGACTTTTCCCTGAGGGACTGAACAAGCCCATATTCAGGATCTGGAAATGGAGGTGATTCTTTCTTCATTGCTAGGTCACAGTTCCTCCCCCATCATCATCCCCCAGGACCACCCCTCATGACTCCCCATCCTCGGAGCAGGTGTATCAGTCCTGGTCCTCATGGGCCATGCACAGAGCAGCCTCTGGCTGACTCTAGTAACAGCAGTCCTCTGTGCTCCTAAGAGTATGTGAGGGCTCTGGATGGTTGACTTGCTCTCAGGTGAATGTTTGTCATCTCTAAGAATTAGCCCACCCTGGAAGGGGCAGCCCCATCAGCAAGGCCCCAGATACCAGAGCATCAAGAACAAAAAAGGAAATATAGTTACTATAGCAGGTGAGGGCACTAGAATGATGGAACTAGGGAACAGGACAGGCCCCCTGGGTTGGACTGTATTCTTCTTTGAGGTTTGTTCCTGACCAACCCAGTCTCCAGGGAAGGCTGGGTGCTGGGAACTGTTCCTGGGATGCCCATTTGGACTACAAACAGTGACCACCTTGGAACATCCTTTAACTAGAAAGGAGAGTGTTTGTGAGGACACACCACCATCACAGAGCAGAACCCACAAACCTGGTGGATGATGGCCACCCATTGGTCAGGTGACCCAGTACTGCTGGTGGATCTGGCCTCCACCCTGGGTAGGTATGAGAGGACAGGTGACAGAAATGGGGGCATGCACTAGGCTGATGACTGAAAGTCCCATGGGAGCAAACACAGGCATCCATCCCCTTGCCTTTCAGCACATCCATGCCTGCTGCCTTCCTAGGCTCCACCCCTCGTATCACCCTTAATGCCCTGACCTCCCCCCTCTGGGTCTAAGTCAGCAAGTCCAGCTGTTCCAGCAAAGCGTCCCTGGGGGCAGAGGAAGTGAGGGGCCATTCCTGAGAGGGCTCAGATGATAGAGGCAGTTGGAACACATCACTTTTCTTTGAAGATTCATAGCTGCTTTGAAAAATTGATATGGACATGTGAATACCATGCATGAATGCTGAGGACGTTACACTCAGTGAAATAAGCCAGACACAGGACAGATACTGTGTGATTCCACTTACTGAGGTCCCTAGGGGAGTCAGATTCATAGAGACAGGAAGGAGATGGTGGGGGCCAGGGGCTGGGGGAGGGGAGTAAGTGTTTAATGGGGACAGAGTGTCAGTTTGGGAAGATGAGGAAGTCTTGGAGACAGATGGTGGGATGGTTGCAAGACAGTGTGAATGTGCTTAATGCCACTGAGCTGTGCACTTAAAAATGGTTACAGTGGTAAATTTAATGTTATGTCTGTTTACCACAATTTAAAAAAATTGATATGAATCTTGTATTCTGTTGTATGGTAAATCCATGCTTATCTTAATATAAATCTGCTTTTTTCAAACACCACAGTCTCCCTCTTCCTGAGATTTTTAGGCTCTCTTGTATATCTCTGAGGGTATCCCCACACTCCAGTTTGAGAAGCATGTCCCTAACCCCAAATCACTCTTTCCTTTTCCTTCTTTCTCTTTGTGCACTGCAGCCCATTCATTCATTCATTCAATCATTCATTTGTTGCCAAGCATTGTGCTGGTTTTATAAATTGGGCTCTAGTCTCTGCAAAGCTGTCAAGAGGTAGACTGGCAAGCTTTGGGGGGCCTTAGCTGTGCCCCAGTGCTCGAAGGCTCTTAATGCCTGAGCTCTGGGGGCCAGTCCTGGTCACAGTGAGTCCCAGGGGCCTGGGTCATCTTGTTGGTTGCCCTCACTGCCCGGGTCAGCGTCCTTGTCTTTCCTTTTCAGACTGCGCTCATTTCAGTCGGTTGTGACCTAGAGAAGAAGATCATCATTCAGAAGTAAGTGTGGGGGAAGCCGGGATGGCTCAGTGGGTTAAGCACTCACTTTGCAGCGCTGGGGACCGAGGATCGAATCCCGGCCCCGGCCCGTGCGGAACCATATGCTGATCTGGGAGCTCCCCCAGTTCAGTTCTCTCTCTGTCTCTGTATCTCTCTCTCTCTCTGTCTCTGTCAAAATAAATAAATAAAAAAAAAAAAAAAAAAAAAAAAAAAAAAAAAAAAAAAAAAAAAAAAAAAAAAAAAAAAAAAAAAAAAGAAGTAAGTGTGGTGTAGGTACTGGGATGGTGGGGAGGGAAGTGGGGTGTAGAGACAGGATGAGACTGGTCACCATTGCTTCACCTTTGCTGGAGCTGGGTGATATTATCCTGTCTACTTTTGTGTGTGTTTACAATTTCCATAAGAAACAGGTAAATAATTTATACTGATTGGGTCAATTTTCCATTTCTGGCCTCACCCTCCTTCATCGATTCGGCAATACTCACATTTTCTCCCTCCTCCCTAATGTTTTGCTCGTTCTATTTCTTCCTTTTAGTCTCTTAATTCCTCATTTTGACTAAAATCGTGGAGGGTTTTGGTTTTACTTGCTTGCTGAAAAGAATCCAAGAAAAAAACAAAACCTGAAGACTGGCCAGATTACCGTCCTTTTTCCCTTCAGGCAGTGGTGTGCTGGTAAATGCCTACCACACAGTTCTGGGTGCAGAAGGAGCCCTATTCACAGCATCTGCTGATTCCCATGGTGTAAATATTCCCATGGGTCTGATGTCAGGCTACCATCATGCCATTCGTGGATCCCCAAATCCCTGACTCTTCACAGTAGGCCCCAGGACCCAGCAGAGGCTGGCCTCAGTGCCCCCGGCACCAGAGCAATCACAACTTGGGTGACAATTTTACTAGACTTTCCCTCCTCAAGTGGAAACACTTTATTCAAGCAATAAATCACATATTTAGAACATATGTGCAGGAACGGTTGTTAAAACAATACTTAAAGAGCTTTTGCCATAAAGAGGGTGGGAAAGATAGTTGCCACATATGTAGTCAACAAAGGACTGGTATCTAGAATTTATAAAACAATTTCTACAAACAATAAAAGAGAGAGAGAGAGAGAGAAATGACTAGACAAGACTGGGCAAAGGGCTTGAACAGTCACTTCCAAAAATGAAGGCTGATAAACATGTAACAAGATGCTAAAAAGGGAAAGAGAGCAAGATGGCGGCATGAGAGGAGAACCCAGACATCTACCTGGGAAGGGACTTACGAACAAAAAGGAACCCACAGGGGCAACCCTGAGAAGCACCCTCAACTGAGAGAACCACACAACGCAGAACAACACACAAAGGTTAGAGGAAAAAGGGGAGAGCGGGAGAGGGAGGGAGAAGGAGCAGTTTGGGGA
>PVKE010010156.1:0-43103 GCA_004027555.1 Craseonycteris thonglongyai | reverse complement strand
CCCCCCGTGTTCCATCTGGCTGCCTCCTGTACCTCACCCCACACTTGCCCCCGCCCAACTTCAACACACAAAGCAGCACAGAAACAAAACAAAATATCAACAAACAAAACCAAACCCACCCTTGTCACCTCAGGGATTTCTCAGGTTTCTCTCCTGGGAGGAGGGAGTTAGCATTCAGCTTCTCAGATGCAACTAGAGCTAGACCTGCCTGCAACCTATACAGTCCTGTAGTTTCACATCAGCCTGGAATCACTCTGGAGGAGTCACTCTTGTGACATCTGCATGGCCCTGACAGCAGGGGCCTTGCTCTCCTGACACAGGAGGAATGATTGTCCCTGTCATCCGGTCTTCATGCCTTTCCTTTACCCTGTTATCCCAATGCCAGCTCTTTTTCTGCCGCTACTTCTAGGCCGTCATAGCTTTAGCTGACATGAGTATGGGTTAAACAGCAGGCACTGTTCCCAGGCTTCGTGTATATCGACTCGTTTCGTCTTCCCCTTTTCATAGTGCTTACCAATGTACTTTTCATCAGTACCCCTCCAGCCCTCTTGAGTGACTAAATGGTTGATTGCTAAACTGAAGGCAATGTGGTGTCTCAAATACAAGAGACAGGCTGAGCCTCATTCCTTTTCAGCAAGAATCTGAGGGGCCCAAAGTCTCCTGGAGCATAAGATGATAGGTATGCTACAGTGGTTGGGGTAGTGTTTTATGAACACAAATAGGGTCAAAATGGTTGATAATACAGTTCAGATTTTTTTGGTATAGTTCTATCAGTTATGGTGAGAATCACAAAGTCTCTAACTATGAGTGCAGATGTGTCTGTTTCATCTTTTATGTCATTTTTTCCTTCTTGTATTTTAGAGCTCTGTTTTAGTCATCACACACATATTTAAGATGGATACATCTTCTTGAGTAATGGAGTCTTTTATCTGGGGAAGTGTTCCTCTTTATCTCTGACAATGTTTCTTATCCTGCCATCAATATAGACTTTTTTTGTTTACTGTTTGTATCATATATCCTCTTTCCATATATTTACTTTAAACTTATCTGTGTCCTCAGATTAGGCCTGCACAGGGTGGGCTGGGATTTGGTCCTTGGTCCTGGGGGCTGCAAAGAGAGTGCTTAACCCACTGAGCCATCCCGGCTTCCCAGTGCCCTTCTAGTTAAAGTATGTCTTTTGTAGCAGCATATAGTTGGTCTTTTTTTAAAAAAAAATTGATTTCAGTAATCTCTGTCATTTAACTGGAATGTTCAGTCCATTAGTACTTAACTCGGGTCCTCTCATGTTGTAACATTTGTGTTTGTTCCCGCATGTGTTTTGTGTGGTTCTTAAAGTCAGTAAGACTGTCATTGTTTATGGCACTAAGACCTGCCCTTAGACAAGGAACTATAAAAACCAGGAAACTTCTTCCAAGTGTCAGCTTTTGGTTGCTCTCCAGTGACCTAAGGAAGTTGGCTTTATAGTATGGGCAGTTTTGAAATAGTTTTCTGCTCTGTGAACTTGGGTGTGGAAAGCCCCTGATCTAGGAATTAGAATCGCTTTTGGGCATTTCTGCTGCTTAAAAATTTATTAATCGAATAGTTGTGACTTTTGTGATAGTCTCTGTAAGTGCTACTACTTTACTACTGCTATTCATCTAACAAATATGAATGAAAATTGTTTTTCAGAAAATCACCAGTTCACCCCAGAAGTTAATCAGCTGCAGGAGGGAAGAGGTAGAGGCCTGTGCCACGACTACTCTGTCTTCTGAGGAACTCTTCAGGTCCTGGATCTAGTGGGCTCAAGGAGAGTCCCCGAAGCTGAGATGCCTGGTCTGCATGACACAGGAGCCACCAGGGCAAAGGCCATGTTTCCATTTTCCTCCGTGGACCAAGGACAAGAGAGGTCAGAAGCGCCTGCTGTGTCCATGCGGAGAAGTAACTGTCTGAGGCAGAGTGGTTTGGTGGACAGAGCACCGAGTGGGGTCAGGAGAAGTGCCTCTAGAACTTGATCTCTCTGCCCTCCACCAGCTTTAGGGAAAGTGATTTTGTCTGGCCCTCGGTTTTCTCATCTCTAAAATGGATTTAATTATATAACACTATAGGTCGATATTTATATTTATTTGCCGATCTGTAGGGAAATTGGTGACACTGTATATTGCGATTGGTTCAGCTTTCCTGAAGAGCAATAAATGTTATGATAACAGGAATGATCAGAGACTCTATATACCAGCTGACTTGGAGGTCCCACTTTCCTAGAGGAAACCTTGAAGAGGAAAGGAAGGAAGGAAGGGTATGATGGTACTGATTTTACTTCAAGCCAAATGCCTGCACAGAGGCCAATGGCCCAGCCTGCTCTAAAACACATGACCTGGAGGGAGGCCCCAGTCCCACTGAAAATGGGACGTGCACGAATGCTGTGGATACGTGAAATATTATGAAGGGTACAGTGTATGCACACTGAAGAACGCAGCTAAAATGTGTGTGATGATATGGCAATGTAGACGGATGTCCATAGTAAGTGTGATGTTCCCTGTGTTTCTTTTTCCTGTAGAGTTGTTAAAGTATAGAATTAAAAATAAAAGGTGCCACCTTGGGTCCTCTTTGGTTTCTTCCAAAACACAAAACAGAACAAAAACAAACAAACAAACAATGGTTTTGGGGGTTCTAGTTACATCAAAACCCTAGAGTCCAGAGAGGCCCCTGAAGACAACCTTTGATCAGGAGGTGTGGGGGACACCTTAGCTAGGGGACGGAGTGAGGGAAGAGTAGGGGGCAGCCTCGGCCACATGAGAACCGTGACTGAGGCAGCTGGCCAAAGGGGTCGTCGTGCAGTCTCTCTGGAGGCCTCATTCCACAGGACATCTCTTTGGGGACCTCTCTTCCTCAGGACAGCTCATTCAGGGCTTCCTCAGCCCCGTCCAGGGCCAGCGACAGGAAGCCTCTTTAGGTCTTTCTCCTCCACCAGCAGAAGAAAAGAGGGTCAGAGAAGGAATAGAGTGGGGAAGTTTCCTGAGGGGTGGAGGGATGGATAAGCAAGGCCTGTAGCTCCCCTCTTAGCCCCACCCCTCCCAGCTCCAGAGCACCTGAGGTGCTTTGTGTCCACACCCACCTCCCGCGCCTCCTCCATTCAGCCCAGTGGGGGGCACAATCTAACTGTCTCAGCCAGGTGTTTCCCCTGTAAGATAGAGGCGTACAACCCTCGCTCCACCTGGTGGGCTGTCAAGTCATCTAAGGATAGGCTCTGTCAAGGAAGATGAGATTGCTAAAGATCTTTTCCTTTGTACCATTTTGTAGGCTTCTGTGTTTGACTCTTTCATGAAGAGCATTTGTTAATTTTGTATTTGGCCTAAACTGGAAACATATTTTCAGTTTGCAAAAGTGAAGACTGTACTACTACACTGACTGATCACCTCTCCCTCTTCTGTCTTCCTGGTCCCTCTACCCTGGGGGCCCTGTCCTCTGTCTGCTGTCTAAGCCCAGCATCCAGAAATGACCAGCGACTTCACTCTGCTTGAGTCTCTCACAGTTATTCCCAGCATCTGCCCATTCTTGCTGGCATATATGAGGGCTGTCCAGAAAAAATCCAGACATAAATGCCTTTATTTTTCATATTACATGGCTGGATACTTTCCAGACAGCCCTTGTATAGGTATATAGAAAGTTATCCTGATTATTCAATTGTCTTCTCATATCCCCAGCATGCGTTCACTGAGGCCCATCCACCCACCAGACATGGTCGGTCCCCAATAAGAAAGGGGCTGCCACCTCGGTAGCTGGCTGTGTCTCCTTTCTCCTGGAGTACTCCTGGAGCCTCTTCTCTCCTCTGGGACACTGTAACAGTAAAAAGAGGTGTGGGGGAAGCCGGGATGGCTCAGTGGGTTGAGCGCTCACTTTGCAGCCACAGGGTCCGAGGATTGAGTCCCCGCCTGGGCCTGTGCAGACCCATATGCTGAACTGGGCAGAGCCTTCCATGTGAGAGGCCTCCAGTTCGGTTTTCACAGGGTGAGTTTCCCATGCGGGAGGCCCCCAGTTCGGCCCCTGGCTTGCAAGGGGTGTGCCTCCCATGCAGGAGGCCCACGGCCGGGTTCCCACCCTGTGCAGCCCTGCGCCCACCTGTGTAGAATGAAACTATGTATAAAACTAATGATGTACAACTATGGAGACTGCTCTGGGTCTTCCCTTTTCTCTCTCTGCCTCTCTCTCTGTCAAAACAATACAATAAATCTTAAAAAAAAAAAAAAGAAGCGGTGCAATGAATAGCAGGTCAACAATGAAGACTGACCACGTCTTGCAGTCCTGGCTATTGCTGAACCCACTGGAGTACCCCTGACCCCATAATGAAGCCCAGCTCTCTCAGTCCAGTCTTCAGGGAACAACCAACTACCAGGGTCTAATGCACCGAAACCCCTGCTCCATGAGGCTTGCATTCCAATGGGGGAAAAGGGAAATAATAAAACAATACAAATTAAAATAATAAAGTAGTTGTTGTTATTTCGTGAATTATCCAGTATACTGGGAGTTTATGACTCCTGTGGAAAATGAAAAGGCCGAGCAGAAAATGGGGGGTGGGTCGGGGCAGGTTGCAGCCTTCTCAGAAGGAACATGAATGGGAACAAGTGAACCACAACTGCCAGGTAAGTTCTCACATTAGCTACGCTGTCTGGGAGATTATGAGTAACTCTAGAACAAAGTAATTCACAACAAATCTTTAGGAAGATACAATCTACAACGAAGACTTATTCAGTATTAATACTGTTCGAATTGATGCTGTACATATTTTTAGAGCTATTGTCTTAAGTTGCCAGGACAAGTAAATAATTGTTTATTTTGATAGAAACCTAGAGTTCAAGATTAATGAAAAGTAAGGCCAAAAGAGCAAAAGGATAGACTCAAACATTTGGGTCGGAGCAGTGTACTGGACTTGAACATATCAATATGAAATTGTGCCTTTATAAAACAGTAAATTAAAAAAATATGTATTTTAAAAGGTTAAGCAGAAGTTTATTGGGAAAAGGAATGCTCTCTGACGAGAGGGAGTGCCCCAAAGTGGAACGCCCTTGCTCTGACTGCAAGCCACTCCTTTTATACCCTTTATTTTACTCAAGGCCCTACTTTTATCTTTTGGTTCACATGCCTGGGTGATCCACTTAAGTGAGTTTCAAAACAAACCACCTAAATTCTGGGGTTTATTGTTAACCCTTATCTTCAGATGACAAGCCTGGTTGATGGGATTCTGGGCGTTGCCTGTCTTGGCTAAAAATATTTTTTACTTTTGGGCTTTTCCCACCAAAATGGCCCAGTAGCGATGTTACCTCATAATGCCTCCTTATGCCTAGATTTTGGTTTCTAATGCTATTTTCCTCCCAAAAGGAGTCAGGGATTTTTTGAACAATGTCTGAATCCATGTCTGCTCTGGGGCTAAAGGGTACAAGACAATCTCAGAACATCTACACCTTGTTGAGCCAGAAGCAAAGCTTTAAATAACTGGGTCATTCAAAATTACACAATGATTCACCTACGAGGGCTCCCACTGGTCAAAGCTGGGATAACCTGAGCATCCAACAGGAGAATCTTGGCTGATGTCAATCGACACAATAAATTTGAAAGCATGAGTCTATAACGATACACAAAAAGATCAAAGGCTAATACAATAAATTCTCGAAGAAGACGAATAGAATGCATTTCTACTGAGTCCTGTTATTCCGTAGTCTTGGGCTTATTGACTCACTTGCTATATCCATGAAGAATATAGTAAATGTAAATTAGTTCCTGTAAATACACCAGCCAGAGGGCATTTTTCTCCATCATCACCATTCCTTGGCCCAAGCCACGACCCGTCCCATCTGAAGGCCCGCTTGCAAGTTTTCTGCACTTGCCTATCTTCCCTCCTGCTAAGGGTTTCGCAGCAAAGTTCGTTTAAGATTCTTCTACAGAGAGATTGTAGACTATTTGAGCCTTTGAGCTGCTGCTCCCATTTCTTAAAAATGTTTTTTCCTTATTTTCTGTGTGCCTTAATTTGCCTTAGGCTAACTTTCTGTGGGTGCAGATGTGTTTCTTTAGAATCCGGCCTGACGCTCCATCCAGGAACTTCGGGAGCCCACCTGGAGGGGAGGCTCTCACTACGTCCACGGGTGTCTGGCGCCACCTCGTGTTGAATGCTGGAACATCTCTCTGTGTCCGCTGGCAGAGACGCCTGGGCTTCCTGGATAACGAAAGGCAAGCTCAGACAAGTTTCCTAGAATAAGAAAGAACTCAGTTACAAAACTTCCACGGGCTTGACCCCCCAAACCTTCACTGTCATTAGTGGATTTCCAGTTTAGTGGCCACCATCGCCTCACTCGTGCTCTCTCTGTCCCCAGCACAGTTAGTGGCTTCACTCTGCACACCTGGGTGGCTCTTCCTCCCTGCGGACTCCTGGCCTCTGCCTCCCTCTCCTGTCTGCCCTTCTTCCTCTGCGCTGCCCGTCCCTAGCTCTTACCCCTCGCCCCCTCGTGCGGCCTGTACCTAGCCCATCCCTAGGCTAGACAAGCTTTCGGGGGTATTGCTCAGGCCATGGATCAGGATGGGGGTTCATGTTTAATTCGGAACTGGCATATATTAATGACCCCAAATCACAGTTTTCTTTTGCCGGCTCCCGGGACCCTGAGGTCCTCAAGCACCGCACAACAGAACCTGGAGAAGCCTGTCCTGGCCAGAGGCAGGAGCTCGCCCAAGTGGAGCAGGAGGCTCACGGGAGGACCACCCTTCTTCCTCAGTGAGAGGCTGCACGTAAAGCCTGTAAGGCCCTTGGAGGAAAAACCGAGCAGGGACCTTCTGTGTAGCCGCACAAGCCCCAAGAGCAACGGCACAAACCTTCCTACTATGGTCCCTTCATGGGACCCCAACGGGGAAATGTTTAAAAACCACTTTAAAAAACCTGGATGTTGGAAAAAGGAGTGCCAGTATAAACCCCAGTAATGGCTACATCTTCCTCAGTCCTTAAAACCAGTTGTCTACAGTGTGTCCACACAGCTCCAAATGTCCTGGATGTGCCAGTACAGCTTGCAACCCGCGGCAGTGTAAAATGAAGCCTACAACCATCAACGTGGGCTTCTAGCCCTAAGAGACCATCCCCGGAACTAGGGCCCCCGAGTGGCCCCCACCTACTTACACAGCATCCAAGGGCTTTCTCACAGAGTCTCGTTTCACTGACCGCAACTCACCATCTCGCCTTTGCTTTTGAGTCTTGCAATTGAAAATAATAAAGAATGGAATAGCCCCCTCTCCTGAGATTAAGCCCAGATAATGGAGGGCCATTGGGGTGAAGGAAGTACTGTATTTTAAACAACAAAGACTTTTAATGCAGCAGATGAGAGCAAGTAGGTGCTGAAATTTAAATACATGGAACTAAGCAGCTCAGTTTTAAGTGATGAGAAACTTTGTTAGATAAAAGGATTTGTCTCCTTCCTCCCTCCTCTCTCTCTCTCCCTTTCCTTTTCTAATGAAGTTTTAAACTCTGGAGGATAATTTTAACTTCGTGTTGGTAAAGACAAGCCCCTGGGGTGAAGAACTGGTGAGAAGCTTGGGTCTGAGTTGTAGTTCTAATCGTGTTGCCGGAAAAAAAAAGCCCAGGTTCTGGAGATGTGCATGCGATGGGTGTGTACGGGAGCTGGGTCTGGACTCCCCATCTGCCCCAGTGGCCAGCGCTCAGGCCTCTCTTCATAATTGGTCGTTGGAGCTTCAAAGCTGGAGTTGATCAGCCAAGGCCAATGGGTTCATGGCACAGGCCTGGGAGAGAATAGGAGCCCTTCTGGGCCTGATGGAGCAGCAGTCTGAGCTATGTGATATCAGCATCTGCATCTGAGATTGTATCTGAAAGTCCTGAGTCCCCTTCTCAGGTTCCATACTGTGAGAGGGAAGGTTGGGGGTGCCTCTGGCACTGTGGTCTCTAGGAACCATCTGCCCTACATCAGCTTTCCTGGAGACTTGTCCACGCTTCTGGGCAGGACAGGCCAGGCCAGGAGAGGGAGGGGTTCTGCCAAAGACACTAATGAGCAAATTCTTGCTATCAGTGAGGGGAAATGTTGCCACTTGGTTTTCTCTAGTGTTTTGTTCTCTTTATTCTTTGTGTATCTTTTGTAGGTGTTTGGTTTGTGGTTATCACGAGGTTTATGTGTATCATTCTATATCTATTAGCTAATCTATTGTTGATTCCTTCTAATGCATTTGTCACTTCAATTATTGTATTCTTCAGATCTGCTTGGTTCTTTATTATAATTTATAACTCTTTGTTGAAGTTCTAAGTTCCTCTAATCCACTCTCAAGTTTGTTGAGCATTCTTAGGCTCTTCTGAATTCTTTATCAGGTAAATCATTCATCTCCATTTTCCTTTTGGTCTGAGATTTTTCTTGTTCCTTCATTTGAGAGATATTCTTCTGTCTTTTCATTTTGTTTGACTTTCTATGTTTTTTGGTATGAATTAGGCAAAATCATTTCTCTCCCAGTTTTAGAAAAGTAGCCTTATGTAGAAGGGGCCTCTGAGTAGTATGGATGAAAGAAGGGGTTCAATAGAAAGTAACCTCACAGGATGATCTGATCATACATTCCTAACTGGGCAGGTCTTCATGGGTAGTCACATTTCAGACATATAACTTCTTTACCTAAAGGCCTGTCTTGGCCTTAAGCAAGCCCTGTCATGGTTCCTGCGCATCTAGGTTAACACATTTTTAAATGCCCCCTATAAGACCCCTCCTCCTTTTAAAGGGTGACCACCCTCAAGGGAGCAGTTTTAACTATGCTGTAATCCCTGCCCTGCTTTCTCCTAGCTTCATCTAATCTTTCCTACCTTCCCCATCTAATCTCAAATGCACAAACACAACCTCAAATTGCTATTCTCCAGAGCATTTGAAATCTTGCTTTCTGGCATATGTCATTAGTTTTGGCTCAAATAAACTCCTGTAAAAGTTCTCGACAGGTTTGGAGGTTTCTTATGTCAACAGTAGTCTGTGTGTGCTGGTAGTTTTGGCAGGCGGGTAGGAGTGGAGTGGGTGCCCAAGGTGCATCCGGGGCACTGGCCTATCATGCTGGGGAAGCGTCAGGTGGGGGAGGCCAGATGCCTCTAGTAATGCCCTGCTGATCCTGCTTGCTCTCTGGGTTCTGGGCAGAATTGGATTCTGGGCAGAAATGGGTTCCGGTGATGTGTTTGGGAATGCGCCCTGCAGTGACCTTGCAGGTATACCTGGTCAGAACACCTGGATAAGAGCCCCCTCCCAACCTACGGAGGTGGAGGGGGTTGCACACGGGGCTTACTGCTACCTCTGACCTTGGAAAATCCCCTCAGTCCCCTGAGAGCTTTTTGCGGCTCCCCAGCCTTCTCCATACTGCCTCTCTCTTGTTTATTGTTCAGAAAGTGGTCTTGTGAAGAGAACAGGAGACAGGCCCTCTCATACTTGGCTTGTGAAAAAAGAAGAAGCAACCTCTAGGCGCTACCACCCGGTAGTTTGGGAACCTGAACGGTGCCTCATAGGTGCTTCCGGTCCGCTGGACGGAGCAGCGCCCAGCAGGCGGGCCAGGTGGGGTGGCGACGCCCTGCTCTTTCTGTTTGCTCCCTGTATGGCAGGCAGGAGGCTGCAGGCAGTGTAGCTGTGAAGTGGTCACCTTGCAGGTAGGCCAGAGCATGTGACTGAAGTCCTGCCGCTCTGCAGAAGCAGAGGGGGAGGTCCTGCAACCCCTCAGCCCGGGGAGGGTTCCCGCGGCCTCCCTGCCTTCTCTATTCAGTCTCCTCTTGTTTGTTCAGAAGCTGTTCATTCAGCCTTCAGTTGGCTCACAGGAGTAAATGCTTTCTACGTACCTGTGTATTTGAGTTTGCTCATGAGGAGGAGACGGATTAGCATCCTCCTGCATGGCGGCCCTCTTAGACCTGGAAATGTTGCCACTTTGACAGTGAGTTTGTCCACTTTAACAGGAGACTGAGTGGCATGACCTGGGGCTGGGGCATCAAGCTTGTCTAGCTCAAGTGTGCCCGAGACAGGACTGGAAGATATCTGATCGAGATGCTAGAGTGAGCACATGAGGACCCCTCTTTGTAACCTCCTCCAAACAGAGGAAAGGTAGACCACACACACACACACACAATCTATGCGAATCAATCATAAAGAATAAGCCTACCGAGTAAGCTGATGAGGATGAAGTAAGATAGAAATGGTCAGGGTCCCAGAAAGGGAAGCTCGTTACCCTCCTCTGGGGGTTAGAGAGAACAAATGAGGGTGTTATCGACCTCTCCATATAAAGTTTGGGAACTCAGGAGCAGAGGGGTTAGTGATAAACTTCCATTTGGAGATTTGGGGAGCAGATACCTTCCCCTTAAAACGTGATCCGAGGTAGGCTGTTAAACCTACGGGCTAAGGTCAGGAGAGAAAACTTCTGTGTTGACTAAGTTTGAATATAAAAATGCCTGGTCTTAGGATTAACCATGACGACATTTTCTGCCATCAAGAGGAATGGAGACAAAGTAAACTTGAATTATGCAACACCAGCAAAAGTATCATGTACACCTGCATTTTTAGGCTGTTTCTCTCTCTTGTTATCCCAAATACTGCTGCAATAACTGTCTTTGCATACTGGTGTGAGTATGTTCAGGACATATTTCTAAGTCAGAAGTTATGTGCACTATAAAGTTGGATTCCACTTAAGCTTTTGATTCTATTCCCCCATTTTGCTTTCTTCATGACCCGGCTTTATCCTGAAATGGGATGAAAGAGTTATGGCCTCAATGTACCCCTTTTCCTGCCAAGTTAAGGTATTTAAACTTGAATTGTGGGGTTGTCTACCACCACAGAGGTGTTGAAAAGTGAATATTTGTTTCCCACTCTGTCTTCTTCCAGATATTTGTAACTGATTCAATCCCAGGCATTGTTTTGCTTTTCTGAGTGTGGTTTCCCAGGGAACCCGCCTAGCTACCTGTAGTTCCTTGAGACGCCACTAGGTGTCAATGTAGGTCTTGGTTGGTGCCAACTCCAAGTCGCCTTTAATTTGGTTCAGTCCCTGTGGAGCCTTAGCGTCCTCTTCTGCAAAATAACAAATGTCCGCCGTGCAGGGCACTTTCTTCGGGAGGGACTCCAGGGAGCTCAGGAGTTTGCATATGAAGCCGAGGGAGCCAGGGGCTTCTGATAATGATATTCGACGTCTACCGGAGTCGCTCACAGGCAGAGCGGAGGTCCCTCCCAGCTTTGATATATGAGATTATTATGGAGAGGTAATGTGGGCCAAGCGATGCCGTACAGTAGGCTGTGCGTGTGGATTCCAGTGGGAGTTGTGAGGCTCGGCGCAGCAGAGATGGTCGTTTCACAGCGACGGTGGAGGGGAGAAGGGTGGTGGGATGGGGACCCCAAGGAACCCATGAATGCTATGGAGGGCCAGTCTCAGCAGCAGCTGGTCGGGCCTCTTTCTCAGGGTGCAAGAGGAGGCCAGACACCGATGAGCATTTCCCCTCAGTCCTGTGGTGGAAGGCACAGGGCACCCCCTCTTCCCTACATGGCAGTCATTGCCTTGGGGAGATAGCCAGATCGGATGCCAAGGGGTTGTTCCTCTGGACTCCAGAATCTTGACGGAATCAGTGTTAAACTTCCATAGAGAAAGGAGCGCGTCAATCCAGGACTTCATGGAAGTGACAGGAGAGTAAATAGAGGAGTGCGCCTGCGCTCTAAAGTCAGGGCTCAGTAGAGGTTCCTCTGCGGGTGACCTCTGAAGACAAGGAGGGGTGGGGCTGGGAGGAGGTCCCTAGGGAGCTGATCGCCCCAGGAAGGCATAGTTCCCAATGACACAGTCTTCTCTTCTTCCATCTTATGCCAAGCCTCTTCCATGGCCCACTCTGTTTAGATTGGAATGCTGCTGTTGTTCTTGTTTTCAGATTCTTATGTTTGAGACACATCATCAGCTTGAACTAGAAATTCTGTGCTCTTGCTTTCATGTTTCTACTTACCCTGGTGAGTCCCCATACGTTCTTACTAAGGATGGTGAGAATCCCCTCTTAAGGCCCCTACATCCCTGCTGAAGTCTATTCCTAGATGGATGGATGCCTGTTCTTTGCAGAGTGAGTTCTCACTCTGGTATCAAAGTTATTTGCTCAGTTTTTGCTCATCTGCTCATCTGTTACCCTTGGAGCCCAGCACAGGGCCCAGCCAAGTACTCTGCAAGGTCTGGTTCTCCCCTCACAAACCCTCAGCACTCCAACCTCAGACCTTCGGTGAGAGCCTGAGTTTCTAATCAGGACTCAACTTCGCTTTCCATAGACCTGTTCACTCTGTTGACCTTTTTATCCTCAGGTTTGGAGATCTCAGACCCTTTATTCTCAGAAGATCTTGGTTCCTACTGCAGACTATCCACCTTTCCTCTGAGCTCTGCACATCTAGGGGTCACAGGCAGGGGCATGCCTTCACAGCACCATTCAATCCTGTTACATTTCTCTAAGGCATCAGCAATAAGGTGTTATATTATCTTATATCGCCACGGGGCCTTAGCCTCTCCAGGAATATAAATATATACTATATAGTAAACACAAATATAATATATATAAGGCCTACATTTGCATAACTTAAGATGGGTCCCCAAGGGCCCCAAGATGACTTATTATCTTTATCCAGTGGACTAAGAGGCAGCTGGTGTAATTTGTTCTATTTTGGACCTAGTTACTTTTATTGTTGACAGAAAGCTCTTTATCTTTTTATCTGCAGATACTCAAAGTAAATTAGTAAATACTGAATCTTTGTTTCTTGATTTCTATGAATAAGTACATAGGCAATTACTCTGTAAATTCAAATGAGTGAATACAGGGGTCTTGCTTCTGGACTCTGTGGACTGACTGGTTGCCAGCTTGTCAGGACAGGTGGGTGGAGGGGCCATGTGTGCTATGCTCGCTCTCCATCTTCTCTCATTCTCTTGCTGTCTCTCATTCCCTGGTTTCTTCTCCCTAAACCTGAGCACTCAACCTGTTTCTGGGGTCCAGATGTTGGGTTTTCTGCCTTGTTTAGTGCTCTTGGCTGCTACAATCTATAATAGGAGGGCATTTTAAACTATGTTGGATAGAAGAGTCTTCCTTTTGGGTCTGGGACAAAACACAGGGACGCTGGCACTTTCTCTGTGACACCTGCCTCTAGGCTCTAGCTGCTGAGAGTAAGAAAGAGGGTGTGTGTGAGGTGGTGGTGGTGCAAGAGAGTATTGGGGTTCCTGATTTGATCATTATATGCGCAGGCTCATGTAGAAGGCAACATAAGTATGGTTAAGTATGGTTTGTGATTGGCAGGTAGTCATTTGGAGTATGGGATTGGCAAAGAAGTGACGGAGATTCAGTAGTGATGGGACTACATGAGTTATAGATGGGAGAGAATCTTGGTGGTCTGGCTCAAGCTCTGGAAAGTATCTAAGACTCTTTCCTAACAACTAGTCCTGTTCAGGATTCATAAACTGACCTCCCTTTGAAGGGTCTGAATTCCAGAAGTGGACAAAAGCATAGAGAAGCCGCGAGAAGAGCACAGAGAAATGGTGAAAGAGATCCAAGGGCATCTGGGTGGAATATTGAGAGTGTCTCCTCCATCTGTCCTCTCTCAGCCCTGGTGCATGTTGTTTGAAATTGGAGCTGTCAGCATATGTCCTCTGTGGGGCAAATGATGAACAAAACTCTCTGTCAGCCTTGACTGAGGATTCACGTTCCATTTGCACTCTCCACCTAAGTGCTCAGACCCATCTTTCTATGTCTCATGGATAATCTCTTCCCTTCCTCTCAGTATCAAATCTCGTCTGGGATCTAGGCTTTCTCAGGGATGGGGGTTCAGGCAGGATCAGGTGGGATCCCTAGCCAGTACCTCACCTGCTCCCTGTTGAGAAAGGGAGCCCAGAAATGTGTGGAGAGGAAAGACTGGCGTAATGGTGACACTTGTCCCTCAGGTATGTATACATATAGTCAACATGGAGGACACTACTGTCATTTAGTCTACTCTAGGCCCCTCACAGATGGGGACACAGAGGCCCAGACACACCTGCGTTTCTTAGCCCCTTGGACTCCTGAGCCTGGAACTCGCTGCCCTGGTTGCTTTCATCACTGGTCATTCAAGTTTCTGCCTTTCTGGGTCCAGGAAAATGGGGATATATATTCTTGTCCTATTACTGCCTAGACACCCCAATTAGTTTCCTCCAAGTCTGAACCCTCCATTCAGGTGGATGTCTTCAAAAACAGGCCAGGTAGGGAAAAGCCGGGACGGCTCAGCGGGTTGAGCGCTCGCTTTGAGGCCACGAGGACCGAGGATCGAATCCCGGCTCCGGCCCAGGCAGGACCCACGTGCTGAACTGGGGAGTTCCCACAGTTTGGTTCTCTAGCTGTCTCTGTCTCTGTCTCTGTCTCTATCTGTCAAAAGTAAAATAGAAATAAATATGCACTAAAGATAAAATAATTACTCTCTATAAATATAAAAAAAGATAAAAAAAAAAAAAAAAGAAATGCTTAAAAAAAACAGGCCAGGAGTTTCCTAATAATGCATCTGGGGCTCACTCTGCTGTTTAGTTGGCTTCTATTGGGACAAACGTCAAGTTGAATTGCCTCAGTTTCCCTAGACTGCTCAGTGCCTGTATATTAAAGAAGAAATGGCCCAAGATCACATTGGGCCCCCACTTTTCCTCCATCCCCTAGCTAAGGGTTCATTACCATGTCCTCTTCTTTTTTGGAGGGTGGGGGGAATACTTCATACAGTTTAGTGTAATAATGATGAGGCAGAATCATAGGCGGCAGTAGTTTACAAGCTCATTCAGCTCAGGCCTAACCCCTGAGAAGTAATGCTGCATCACTAAACCATGGAGAAGTCCATTTGGAAAACCCACAAATGTGACTAATGCATGTTTGATGTTCCAGTTTTATTCATCAGGGATAATATGTGGTATGGGTTGAATCTGTAGCAAATTTTTTCCCTTTTCTTAAAAAAATAACAAATGACATCCTGTAGTCGCCTTTCCTTTTTAATTTTTTTTTGACTGCAAGTACAATGCGCACCGATAAAGAAGATGTACGTTGCGTGTATCCATGATAATAGCCATGGCAAAGGCAGTCAGCGGCATATTAACAACAGACTTATCTGTGGAGCAGCACCTTATGTAAGATGCATTTTCCTCTAGAGCCAAGCAGCAAAGAATCCACCTACACAAGCAGATAAGTGGCCCCTGGGCCCACGTGCTGCCCAGCGCCGGCCCACGGCAGTGGGGGGGGTTCTCACCTACATAATTGACACAATAAAGGTAGGATTTCCGTTTAGCCCAACAGAAGCTCGCATGTAAATTGGCACTTGATGCTCTGTGGTCTGGCTGTACTAATGTCACCTATGGTACCCAAGATAATTTCAGTGACATCTTTTCTTTTCTCTGGGGGAGATGTGTGCTTTCTTGCCAGTGTCCATCTGACAAGCCTGCATAAACATTTGAACGGCAAGTGGAAACAATGTATTGAAGGTTTACTTGAGTACAGCCATTCACGATATCTTTTCTACCCCCCACAACACACACACACAAAGCTAAAAGGGCTAAATAGTGATAGAAAACTTGGTTGAAACTCAATTTCCTTGAGTTCTTACCGTCCTGGTGGCCACAGACTCACTAGACTATGGTAACCAAATGGATCATCCAAGAAAGCCAGCAGCTTTCGTTTGTGCAGCTCTGTGAGCAGTGTGGGTGTGGCATGGTTAGTGATGTGACACTTCATCTGTAGCCTCCGCCATCTGATCACAACTGCCTCCTCTTCAGCCCCACCCCCTGCATCACACTTAGTTGGCCAACAGCATTGTGACCTTGGGTTGGCTGTTCATTCTTCCATGCTTCTCTGCCTCTCTGCCTCACCCCGCTTCAATTTTCTGTTCCCCAGAGTTCCCTGCTGCCTGCTCAGCCTGTGACTCTCTAGCAACCTGCCTTTTGCTCACTTCCTACAGCCCCCATGAAACCATCCGGCAGAACTTACAACCCAACTGACTCCATGGTTTGTCTTCTTGCTCCTTACTCAGGCCTCGGGGCATGCTCAGAAAAGTCATGGAAGTTGAGTTAGCACCTAACCTCAGTTACAATGGAACACTAACGCTCAGGGGAATCCCCTCCAATGTCCATACTTCCGTGACTCTGCCATTCCTTAGCCTCCATTAGCCTGATTACCCTTCAGATGGTAGTCCTGTCCTCATCTTCCATTGCTGGACTTTTGCAAAGCATGGTCAGCATTTCTGCCTCCTTTTCTTTACCACCTGCACACTTCTAATCTCTTGACCTTTGACAGTGGAAAATAAACTCCCTCCCTCTGTGACTCATTTTGGAAAATAGAGAAGAGGAACTATTTAAGAAAGTGGGCTCCTTTGGAGACTCTGGGAGCAGCAGGATAGCAACCTTGTGGGTAGCAGGCTTAGGCTGGGGTGGATGCACACGAGAGTGTGTATGTGTCCATAGGAAGGAAGCCCTGCAGGTTGGCCGCAGCCTGGTTTTGTGGAGAGCTGATTAGGATGCAAAGCAGTAATGCAGCCTTGTTCATGGAGCTTGTCTCACCTCTGTCCCCTCAACTCTGCCTAGGCCCATTCCTAAGTGTGAAAGTTCTGATTGTTATCTTGGTTACAGAATCCCATTCCTTGTCTGTTTTCTTGTGCCCTTATCCTCACATTTCTTTGAATGTCCTTTCATGGGACGCCTTGATCTGCTCCCAAAGAAATGCAATTATCAGAAATCAACCTCTCACCCGTTTCTGCCCTAAGCAGCTTGTGCCCACCGGTGAATTTCACATTGTACTGAGAAAGTCAGCAACTAATACTAATAACAATAAAATATGTTTGTATTTTTTAGATGACTTTTTCCACTGGGGACTCCCTGGTGAGAGCCAGGCGCTGAGCAGGGTGAGTGTGGATATGAGCTGGAAATAGCGAGCGAGAAAGAGACCTGGCTGGCGGAAGCCATTCCTTGACAGCTAATTTCCATTTTTTGGTATCAAGGGGTCTGTGCCAGTAATTGGCATGCAGATTGTGTCTGATGGGCCTGTTATACAGAATAAAGGAATCTGCTAGTTAGAATAAGCCAACCCCAGGCTGATGGATGGGGCATAAGGAGGTCATTGCAAAAGAGAAATTGTGTGGGTGTGTGTCCCTGTGCGTGCGTGTGTTTCACAAGAATTCCTAACCCCCTCCTTTCTCCCTCTTTATCCAGCAAACTCTAATCTTTCATATTGCATTGAGACAAATGTTGCTCCATTTCTCTGCTTCTCTCTGTTTTTCCCTTGAAGGGATATTTTGATGGAACCCACTCCAGGTTTTAATAAAGTGTAGGGGCAAAGGAGAAATTAAAGCAGTGTCATGGTTTGTTAGCAGCCCAGGATCTTCCAGGATGGGCCCAGGCTACAAATTATACTCTGGAATTAATTGTCAGAAGATAGTTCTCCTGTCCATCATTCTTAATCCGAAGGCATGGTGGAAGCAGCCATGGGATATCAACAGGAAAATGTGCTGTTGTTTTGCATTTCCCCTTTGCTTTGTCTGAGTCCCTGGTCTGATGGCTGTTACGTTGAGCCGCACCCCATTCCCTGGTTAGGTAGGAGTTGTGCTATCTGCTGTTACCTCTTGGGTTAGCTGGGTTGTTTCTAGGCGTCCTAAGCACTTACAATTCAAGTACCTGTTAGGGTCACAGGGGTTCACAGCTGGGCTTTCCATAACCATAGGAAGCTAAAAAAAAATTTAGCTTCCTTTTTCAAAGCCCTATTAAAATCCAAAACACTACAGTATTGACTCTTATTGTTATAATATTTGTTAGGTAGGCTACTGTGTTTGCGGTAAGATTTAAAGAACCATAAAAACGGAGGGAGAATCAACTAGCTTCTGCTTACCCATCTCTAGTGCCTCCTGCCAGATTGCAATAGATAATGCTGACTCTTTCTCACTTGCCCTGTCTGGGATGTGCCAAAACATTGGTCACAGTAGCATTTAGACAGTGTGGAAAGTTTCATGCTCTCAGACAGCAGTTAGCTGTCCCCCAGAGTCTCTTTGTACAAGACAGAAGATGACTATGCTGCCTAGGCCCGAGTCTGTCTTTCCTAGCACAAAAAGGAAATATTCTTGGATGTCAACCCCAGAAATTCTTAGGACGGGCTTTTTCCTGGTAGAAAGAAGTAATTTTCTCCTGTCTAACTCCCTTCTGTCTGAGTACAAATATTGAATTTATCACATTTGTAGGATGCATTTTTAAACTCCTATTTACAATATTTATGGTCCTCCTTCTAGTTTCCTGGCCTTGTATCTGGTGGAATTTTTCACAATAAGGTATTGAGGCTTTTAAAAAGACTTTTCTTTAAAAACATAATCATATAGAATGTTATAATATTTCAAATAAATAGATACATTTATCATAGAAAATTCTTCGCTTTTTATTTTTCGTGACATAAATTCAGTTGTGTTATTGAGCAGGTACCAGCAAGGGTTCCAGAACCTTTCTTTTGTCTTCTGAACAGATCCAGAAGGATCTCACTGAGTTATCCCTTTGGGTCATCTCTTCCCCCAAGGCTTCCTTAACAGGTGAATGTAGAAGAATCGTTTCAGAGGGTCAAAGCCATCTTGACTCAGCCCTACCTTTTGGCTTGTCTCAGCAAGCATTTTTTATCTCCCTAAATTCTAAGGGTGGCACAAACGTCTGCCACTTATTTTTTCACCTCTAATGGCATGTAGAAAAGTGCTCTGTCTACAAGTGGTATTGGCACAAGATGGGAGCTAGAGGATAAATAAGTAATTGGAAGCTAAGGAGTGTGTGGTGGGAGGGCAGGACAGGTGAAAACGAAGAGAAAGGAATGGAGAAAGAAGAGGAGCGGAAAGATGAGAGCAGAGAGGCGATGGCACTGATGGCCCAAACCCCCACCTCTGGATGGGGGCTGTGTACCTCTCAAGGACCAGCCAGGGTCCCCACAGTGCCAGGACATTGCTATTGTGCCACCTACAGGCCTGGAGGTCAAACAAGAGGGAATAAATGCCAATTTCACTAATATTTCCTTTAACTCTGCACATCGCCTATGTAGTGCTGACACTTGCTTAGGAGAGAACTTTCTCCCTTCTGCCAAGTATAAGAGGTTTTCTGTTGGCTCCTGATACAGACAATCCTCTTTGTTTTTTATCTCTCTCAGATGCATCAGTATCTGGGAATTTTTGCTTTGCAAATTGGAAGAGCATTGAAAATTTTCTGGTGGTAGAAGAGAATAAAAAAGAAGAGAAGGAGATTGGGTAGGTGGTATGGTGCCAGCTCAAGGTTCAGCTCAGCGGACTGGGTATGAAGCCCTGTGACCTGAGAGTTGGGGACCCTGGAGGACAGATTCCTGCTGGCATGTAAGGTTCTCCAGGTTGCCCAGGTCTGGGGTCAGGGATGCTCTAAGACTTGAAAGTAGATCAAAGGAAAATGATATTAAAAATGGCACATGACCATGTGACCATAGGAGTGCCAGTTCTGCATATGGGTTTGCCTGGGCTAGGGCCAGGATTCAATCCTCGGACCTCAAGGTGCAAGGCAAGTGCTCAACCTGTTGAGCTATCTCAGCGTTCTCAAGTATGTGTTTTTAAAGTATTGCTCTTTAAGGATCTGAGTTTATTACGGTATCAGCCATGTGACAGTCAAATTTTAACAGAGAAAACAAAATCACTTTGTTATGGCAACAGAAGGAATTTAATGTAGGAAATTGTTTAAGTAGGTGATAGAGTTGCTGAGAAGACAAAAGTGGGTGGATAGGACAGCCTAGAAATTAGCACTAGCAGGGGAAGCTGCTCCCAACCTTAGGGAAGAGGTGGGGTTACCAGGGACAGCCATTTGCAACTGTGAAGCCACAGTATGAGGTCCAAAGGTGGGAGTGTGGGAAGATAGAACCTCTTGGTTCCTCGATGGTGCATTAGGCTACTAAACCAGCCCTAAGATCACCGTTTTTCTCCATTTTCTTGTTAGCAAATAATAAATGCTTCTATTTGTTTGAATTTGCTACTTAGACTTTATTATTAACAGCTGAATAGATCTGATATAATATTTGTCCAAGTCCAAAGTAAGCCATTTCTATTAATAACTGCATTAGGTTAACTAAGTGTATTTACATTTACCCAGCCCTTTGAAGCGATAGCTGGCTGCCTGAGGCCACAACGACTACTAGGCCTGGCCTGTGGGTGCAAATGCCACCCTAGGCCCACAGGGGCAAATTGGAGGTGCTGGTCAGTGATCAGAAGCAGAGAAGTGGAGGAAGCACACTGGAATTCAGTGCCAGAGTCTCTCACTGGACACCATCATTGTGCGATTCTTTCAGCAAGCCCAGCCTCAGGTTCCTGCCCGGGCCCTGGAAGAAGGAATTTCCATTTCCTTCTGTCCAGCAATGGACACAGGGCTTTCTGATTGGCCCACACAGTATAAACACCCATTGATGGTATTTGTCCTGGAAGCTCTCCTGAGCCTGAAACTCAACAGTGCACTCAAAGGTTCTCCTTTCTCTTGGGTTCTGTGATCTCAGGGATGAGAGTCAATGAAAAAGAGATGCATAAAGGCAAGGCCCCATTTGTTGTCTCTTTAGTGATGATTTTCATTCTGGGGTGGGTTTTGCTTGTTTATCATGAGTGGCAGTGGGAAAGTGTATCTTGTAGGTGTGATAGTACAAACATTTGTTTTAAGAGTTAACAGTGGGCTCATTTTGCCCAGCTGGTATGCTCAGTTTTGTGGCATACAACTAGGTTCCAATACTCCATAAACTGGTGAAAACTAGTCTCACTACAGCCAGGACTAAATACTTTTAGATGTATTTCATCTTTTCTTTTACCCTTTGTGTGTTTCATTATAGAGCTTTTTATATTTTGTCTTACAATGATTTTGTAACCACTTTTACATCTTATTATCGCAGGACACAAAAGTTCTGAAGTTGATATCATTTCTCTTTCTCCTCCTCCTCCTCTTCCATCATCATCATCATCATCGTCATCATCATCACAGCAAAATGTATTTGGGGCTTACTATATGCCAGGCACTGATCTAAGTACTTTACTAACACATTTTAACCTTCACAACAATTCGATAGGTAAGTGTTAGCATTTGCATTGGATCCCTAGTGTTAACGCCCAGTACCTCAGAACGTGACCTTATTCAGAGACAGGGTCTTTACAGAGATAATCAAGTTAAAGTGAGGTCCTTCAGTTGGGCTCTCAAGCAGTATGACTGGTGTCTTGATTAGAAGGGAAAATTTGGACACACAGACATATATACAGGGGAGATGCTGTGAGGAGACATAGGGAGAAGACATCCATCTATAAGCTAAGGAGAGAGTACTCAGAAGAAACCAACCCTGCCAACACCTTGATTTCGGACTTCCAGCTTCCAGAACTACGAGACAAAACATTTGTGTAGTTTAAGCCACCCAGTTTGTGGTACATTGTTCTGGTGGTCCCCTCACACTATTATAGTAAGTATACTATTATTACTTAGTGGTGCTACTGTCATCCTCATTTTCAGATGAGGGGACTGAGGCATAGAGGCGATGAGCAACTTGCCCGAGTTTATGAAACTAAGGGGAAGATTGTATGCCAAGCCCTTTGGGTGGGAGTAGAAGTGATTCCAGCCTGACAGGCACTCAAATATGCTGAAAGTAGTCAAATGGAGTGAGTGGGTGTCGTCTGTCCTGGCAGCCCAAGTTTCATTTACCATGGGATTTCCCTCTTTCCCAAGCCTTTCACTTACGTGTCCTGGGCTTTGTGCGCTTAACTGAGAAATGAGGCTGTTCATGGACGTTGCACAGTGGCCCAGGACCCAGCTGTGTTCTGGCCTGTCGGACATGGAGTCTGATGGCTAGAGATAGATGTTCAGAGGCTTCCAGTTACTTCTGCTCCTAACCTGCCAGTAAGAGGCTAGACACAAGTGTGTGTGCTTGTGTGCACACATCCACCCCTCCTTGCATGCACACATATAAGTATACACACATTCCTAACCTATACCCACATTTACAAACAGACACACACCACATATCTGGATACACATACAAATACAGGCAGACACACTTGTCCTCCTGAAGATGCATATATGCATTCTCAAGTAACACACTGTATACGTATGTATTTATACACCCACATGCCTGTTGAATGTGCACATGAGTGTGCATACACACACTTGAAAACACACACATGATTAAGTGGGCTCAGACCAGTTGTGTCTCATCAGAGTGTGTGACAGTGTTCTAGGTCAGGGTGCCCAGAAGCAGATTCTAGGATGAGAGAAAGGGTGCAAGTGATTTATTTAGGAGATGATCCCAGGGGAGATAAGTAGGGAGCAGGACAAGCCAGACAGGGAAGAGGAGGAAGCTAGACAAGAATGTGATTTTAGGTGGAGGTGCAGCCTCAGCCTGATTCTTTGGGGCTCTCTGGACAGACAGAGTACTCCTCTTTTTGTCTCGTGTTGAGAAAAGGGAGCTGGCTTTTATGCTCCTGCACCTGTTGTGCACTGGCTACGGGCAGCCTGGGGGCCATGTACTCTCATACACTGTCTATCACTGTGTCTGGGTGGAGTCTCCAGCAGCCCAGGGGGTGTCCTCTGAAGACTGCAGAGTGAGAGCCCTCAGAAGCAAAGCACATGGGAAGGCATGAGGGGAATGGCGCAGGGGACTGGTAAAGGGGATTTGAGAGGCTCTGGGCAGGGTCCATACAGTGTGTGTGTGTGTGTGTGTGTGTGTGTTTGTGTGTGTGTGTGCGCACGCGCGCGTGTGCATGCATGCACTAAAGGAGGTATAGGGCCCAGGGAGTGTGGGGAAGTTTTTTTCAAGGAATTGCTTTCAAGAGGGGTGACAGAGATGTCAGAGGAGCAGAGCCTGGGATGTTGGTCCTGGCCTGGGAAGGCCAGCTGAGCAGGGGTGGAACAGGTAGCTCAGTGAGGGTGACCCATTGGATAGAGCCTGTCTGCCCTTCAGGGGGCTTCATTGCTTCCTTGGCCAGGATGTGAGGAAGCCTTGGCACCAGCTGCAACTCCATGCATCCGGGGGCGGAGGTGGTACACAGGGTAGATCTCCCATATCTTCTGCAGAAAGACAGACGAGCTGAGTTTCCGGACATATAGCAGTATCTCCCACTGTAGTCCCAGGCCCTACGTATACTTAGTAGCTTCTAGATGGCTACTGCAGAGAGCTGGTTCTGCTGGTGCATCCTTTGGGGGCTGGGGGTGTGGAGAGTGGGGGGATTGTCTTTACTGTTCATCAGCCTCTTTGGACCACTGGGGGTTGCTTTGTATAGGATGGCAACCCAAGGTGGGGGCAGGGGAAGGAAAAACATTTTCTTAGCACCTCTCTAGTAGGTATTGCTGTCCTCATTTTGTAAATGAGAAAACTGAGTCAGGAGAGGTGAAGTGAGTTGCCCAAGGTCACACAGGGGTACAGTGGTGGACCTGAGGTTCACACTCACACCTGTGCTCCTGACACGTGGATTGTTTTAGGGCCTGGGAGCTGCTGGGCTAGAGGCAGTAGCGGCAGAGCCCCAAATGTGGGGTCCCCACTGAGCAGGCCAGCCCGGGCCCTGCTTCCTCACTGGGAGAAGACTGTCCGGCCTGTGTTTCTCCTGGCAGGGGCTGGATTGCTCATCTACTGGGAATAAACACTAGGCATAGAGAAACAGGAACTCTCTCTCAAGAACAAGCATTAATTCTCTGGGACTGGGCAGTGTAATTCATATTTTAAAATAATTTATTTGCAAGGACACAGTCCTGCTAAAATATAAACCACATTTTCATTAGTGCACAGCATATTTAACACCCAAAGCCCTGCAGTGCTGCCCACAGAAAAAGGGGTAAGAAATTGCTCTATCTTTGTCTGCATGACTAAAAAGGTCACGGCAGAGGCCCTTCCAGAAGAAAGGGGAAACCTGTCCTCGGACTAATTCCGTAAACGCCAGAATGTAAAATCTACTTGGTTACCAAAGTCACAGCTTCCCAGTTTCAAAAATTAAACTGGGAAGAAGCTGTTGGCAGTTTTAAAATATTAATTTTCTGTGCTACAAGTTGTTTACTTGACAGCTGGTACTCCACTTTCAAGTAAGATTGCCTGTGGCCCTTATTAAATATTTGGCAGTGGGGTTCAAGCTCACTACTTCTAAACCTGCCTTTGGCCTTAACGTTGTAGTGTTTGAAAGCTGATTCCTCAAATCATAGAAGGTTGAGGATAATGACGTTACCACCTGGTGGCTCGTGTCCTGAGTATCAGAATTGATGATAAAAAATAGCCATGCTCTGACCTTCTGGACTTTTGTTGAGAATCTACAGTGTGAATTTGAAAATTTGTTTAAAAGAAATATCTTACTAAATGTCCATGCCCTTAAAAAGGTTTTTTCCAATTAAACTTTTTGTTTTGAGGTAATTGTAGATTCACATACAATTGTAAGAAATACCGTATTTTCCGGCGTATAAGACGACCCCCTAATTTTACAGTTAAAACATAGGTTTAGGCCTATATTCGCTGTATAAGACTACCCCCCACCTCCGAGGCTGTAGTCTTACACAGCGAATATAGGCCTAAACCTATGTTTTAACTGTAAACTTAGGGGGTCGTCTTATACTCCCGGTCATCTTATACGCCGGAAAATACGATAATACAGAAAGACATGCATTAAAATGTGTGTGTGTGTGTGTGTATTTTCCTCATCTCCTGATGCTATGAACACCCTTCTGAGAGCACCTGTATTTCTTTCTTTGCATATACACCAATGAAAAAAGGTCTGAAGAAGGCCTTCGATAGGCCTGGACCATGTCAGACGGCCACCGTTAGCTCAATCAGCTGTGGCAAAGATAGGCATATAGAGTTATCAAAGACAATGGCAGAAAACCACATGGCTGGAGTGAGCATAGGAGCAGTTACCCGAGAGGGAGGATTTTGGGGTAAACCAGTACAACCGTTAGCTGTTGCCATGTGATATGATTCTACAAAGATAAGTTGCAGCAAAACTGATGACATCTCTCAAAATGTAGAAGAGAAATTCTAGTGGTAGGAAATAGGAGGGATAATGTGAGAAAGATAGAGGACCAGTATAGGGGTCCCACATCCAAATAAAATCTCTGAATGAGGAAATGCCAGGGTAGCTCCCTGAGGTCTGCAACAATACATGGGGGTCTACTGGAATAAACCTGGATAGAACACCAGGAACCTGGGTGCAAATTCTGGCCCTACCATTACTAGCTTTATAACCTTGGGCAAGTCACTTGTTTTCTATGAGCCTCAGTTTCCTCCCTTATAAAGTAGAAATAGTGATATCTATTTATATGGCATTGTGAAGATTAATTGGGGTAAAGTTGATAAAAACTCCTTTGTAAATTATAAAGTACCATATATATATATGCATTATGAGTATAGTAATGGTACAAGAGGCCCCTCTAATTGATTGTAGGTAACTCTCCATTTTGAAATGGCTTCTTTGTAGTTCTGGAGGTAGGGCCAAAGCCTTTGATGTAGGCTAGATGTTTACAGTAGATTCTGACTATAGGCTTGTCACCATATCTTGGGCAAGGCCTGGTTTGACTTGTGATTTTACTGAATCAGTATCACAGTAACCAGATGGTAATATTATGTGTGTGGATGCTTTTGGTAAATAATAGAGGTGGAGTGAATGCACAATCAGATTCCTAAACCCAAACCTATCCAGCACTGGGAGTTTTATTCCAAAATGCCGTTTGGATAGGGTTTATTATTCCCTTCACAATGTTCTTTCCATTACAGCAATATTACAAGCCATCGTGTATGGTCCTTGGCTCTGTGCAGGGGAGAGTTACGTTATGCATAGACTTACAGAAGTGTTTTCTTCTCTTTTGGCTTGCTCAGATAATATTATTTTTAGTAAGTGTTTATGGAGGCTAACTGTCATTGGGTGGTATGCAGATGGATGATATAAACAGGCTATAAAATTCCTTTACGTTTCTCCCCAAAATCTCATCTTCTGCTGCCTATTAGTCATCTTTTCCTAGAAGAAAGCAATTGATATGTCAAATTGCAGCCCCTGCTGAAGGCCTATAAAATGAGAAAAGCAACCTGTTACATGACTATGAAATTAGGGTCCCCCTGATGGTGCACAGAGCTTCTCAGTAGAACTTGCTCATCTGGACACAAGTGTTTTGAATTTGTCCTTCTGTAGTTGATCTAAACATTTTTATCTCTTTGTTGGGGTCTTTCGACATCCTCTGTCTTTAAAGCAAGCTGAACTGAACACGTAGCATCTGAGCAAACTATATTATTTTCCGAACATTTTTAGCAGAGTGACTGTAGGTGTAGCTCAGGCTTCATAGTGACATTGGAAAATGAGAGGGTGACTCGTGTTTCTAAATGGTGGTATTTTGGGCAAAGTGAGAACTCAGAGTAGGGTCGGCAAAGAGAAAGTGTCAGTCCATAGATGTCAAAGCCAGAAGAGCCCAGCTTGGACAGCTTTGCAAAAAAGAGATTTGGGGACAGGGACAGAGGTGCCAATGTCTGGGAGGCTTCGCCTTATTGGGTGATACAGGTGAGCAGGGGTAAGCAGTGGGGCAATGGGGCAGCTAGGATGGGAACTTGGAAGGGTTCTGTGTGAGCGAATTATATTGGACTTAGTGAATACGATAAGGAACTCCCCTGCTTCACGGATGTACTTGGGAGGGAGTCTGACTAGACTAGCTAAACACTAGTTTTGTTCAAGTTTGATGTTAGTGTTTGAAGTGCAGCAGATAGGTTAAAACCTAAATAAGCCCAGCTGTTATTAAACTGTGGTAAGGGGGAGACACCTTTTTTGATAAAGATTTTTCTTTCTGGCCTTCAGTGTGTGCAGTGTGAGATCCATTTGAGGAAGCGTCTGTCTGTATCAATTTCTTCTCATGCTCAGTATTTTTCTTGCTTCCTTCTGCTCTGTCTGACCTGATATGATGTCATTTGGGCTGTATTAAACACTTTTTTTTTTTTTTTGAAAAGAGAGTGAACATGATACATTTCATCCAAAAAGTGCTATTTCTGGGTCTATAATTCATCTCTGCCACGGCATTTTCCCAGTTCCTAAAGGACTTTGGTACAGACATACCTCTCCCCCTCCTCCCTTTCACCTTGGCTTCAGCACTAAAAAATGTAAAAGACGTTAATAAGGCAGGAGGTGCTTTATGCCACAGGGTATAGATGATACTATTGGAAATGAAGAATCTTCTTTCTGAATGTTGTCAATTTGTTACCTCTCTGAGTCCGCTGGTGGCAGCTCAGCATGGGGCCCTGTTATCTCTCAGCCCAAGCAGCTGGCTGTGGGCACAAGTCCGGACTAGGAGAGATTGCTTCATGGCCCCAGTGGGGAATTTCACAATTTTCTTTTCCTTGAGAAACTTTAAAAAGCCATCTAGGCTTTACTACCTGTATACTTACTTCATTTAGAGCTTAGACCATGTGAGTCAGTTCAGAAAAGACAGCAGCCAGATGCCCTGCTGTGGAGAGGGTGAAACGTGTCACCCTGCTGTGGGCTGGTACCTGGGACACAGGGAATCAAGTCAGTTTGGCTCAATAAACACTTATTTGACACCTGATGTATGCGAGCAATTATGCTAGGCCTGGGGGGTACAGAGGTCAAGAAGAGGTGGTCTACATCCTCAAAGAGCTCACAGTTCAGTAATGAAAATGGAAAAACAAATCACGAATGTACAGGGTCTGGCAGAAGTGACGCCCCTTAGGCTTGTTACATGTAATTCTGTAACATAACAATATCACACCCAAGCACACTATACAACGTAAAAAAGGGCATTACTTCTGCTGGACCCTGTATAGTGAGTAAAGTACAGAGAGAAGGAAAAACGGGAGCAGGAGGAGGGGGCGTCTTGTGCTGGGAAGTGTGGAATGGTGAGGAAGAAATATGGAGGTAGGTGGTCCTCTGATCTGAGTCTCAAAGAGCAAATGAGAGTAGCCAGATATAAAAGTAGAGGAAAAGCATTTGAAGCAAAGGGAACAGCATGAACAGAACATGGAAGTGGGAAACTGAGTGGCCTATTCGGGCGACAAATAGATTGCTGGCATGTTGAAGAGAGGAGGGGGAATAAAAGACTGGAGTGCAGATGTGAGCAGGGCTCAGCAGTTGTGTTCCATTTTGCAGAGAGGGGATTGGCCTTCCTCCTGTAGGTGCTGGGAAACCATCAAAGTAAGCAAGGGCCAGCCTTGCATGGGTGGAGAGGCTGAGCCTAGGGAGCAGCCCTAGGAGGGAGAATCAGGCTCAGAAGCACTGGGAAGAATCTGTTGGTAGAGGCAGGACTGAAAGGGCTGGCAGCCAGGGCCCTGAACACCTTCAAGTGCTGAGGATCTGAGCAGGACTAGGGCAGTAGGACATTACCCTTGGCCCCAGGCTGCGCTGCCTTGCAGGAAGGCTGATGAGGATAAAGTCTTTATTCCTCCTCCTCTCTCTGATGTGTTAAAATTCGCATATTTCTTCTCCAGTCGTATGCTGAGTGTCTCCCCTGGGAACTGGGACTTCCACAGAGGCTCTTTTGTGTTCTCCAGGGGCTCCTAGACCATGACTGATGGGGGCTGGAGCCATTTCATGGGCCACTGCAGGTCACACAGCCAGGACTGAGGTCTCAGGTCTAGTACCTGACGCACAGGTGGGCATGACTCGTCGTGGGTCCCTTGTCAAATGGTGCTAGATCCCACAGTTCCCAGAAGGACACTTTTGTCTGTGGATGGATGCCAAATTATTGTTGGTGGGGAATAAGCAAATGAGGGACAGCTTAGTTATGTTGGTGATGTCTCTCCAGAAATAAGATAATTTCAAGTATCTTCAGATCATATTTTCTTTTCCTTTAATTTTTTTTTTCTTTTTAGAATATCCAAAAGAGATCCTTAAGTAAATCTAGGGATAGAACCAGTATGAGGTGACTGAGACGCCTATGGTGCAAATATTAAGGGGCACTCACTGTCAGTGTCATGGACATGCCGGTAGGGTAAGCCTCGCTTGTCTTACTCTAGACCCAGCCCTGGGAGAATTAGTGGGGTCTCTTGATGACAGTAGTCCCAGGGACAGGGCATAATGCCTGGGAGTAGGCAAGAACTTGGGGAGGGGGTGGGGGCAGGCTGTTCTCCTCCTCCTACCACCTCATGTGGATGAGTGGAGACAGCATAGTCTGGAAGTCTTGAAGAACATCTGATTTGGGACCACATGGCTGGGCTCAGATCCTGATTTTGCCATGGACTAGCTGGGTGGCTTTGGGCACCTACAAGCGCATTCATCTATTAGAGAGTGGTGGGCAAAGCATGCCACTTTGTTAGGAGGGGAGTCTGCTTTCCGGAGGTCTAGTTATGAGGTGGGTACCCTGGAACAGTGAGAATCACTTTAGTCCAGAGGAACTTGGAGGAAAATACAGTGAAGGAGAGGACTCCAAGTGCATTTCAATTCACTAAATAATTATCAATGATATTGTGCTGAACTGTAGGGAACATAATGAAGATAGAGCTATAGTTAAGGTAATAGAAATGCTTAAACTCTCCTAATGGGGGCTGTGTTTGGTCTGGCTGGTGGTGTGTTCTGTAGAGATGGCAGGCCAGGGAGTTGTCCTTTATCTGAAGTTGGTTTGGTTGCTAAACTTACATTTTTGTTTTAGAATTGGAGGTATAGTGATGTACTTGTAAGAGTGGGATAGGTGAACTAAACAATACAGTCCAAATTGTTTGACAAAAATGAGAAAGGTGAGAGGCAGATACTGGAGGCAGAGAGACAGATTGTTGGTAGATGGGGAATGGATCAAGAAAATAATGTGAAGAGGGTCATGGGTGAATGCTTGGGAGAGAAGCTGCTTTCCAGATCTGACTTTTACCTTCATGGCATCAGTTGTGACAAACTAATGGGACAGATGCCTGTCACCTAACATGGAAGGTATTTTTCTGCGTTTTGTCCCAGTTCTTGAGGAGGCATGACTGCATTTTCTGGAAACACAGAAACTCTGAGTTTAGAGAAAGTATTTTGAAAATTAATGGTGTCTTCATTTTCCTGCCAGTTAGCACAGTCTGGGTATCAATCAAAACTCTGTCCTTCAGTGCTTGAAATTATCTTATTATTCTTGACTTTATGACTTTGCTGTGAGTGATGTCTGTCAGTTATAAACTTTCAGCCATAAACAAGTACATGAGCTTTCATGAGCCCCACAGAAAATTATATTTGTCTTCTTCTGATATTGAACATGCTCTTCTTTGACTCATTCTAGCTACATGTCTTTTCATTCCTTTCAAGTTCTTTGAAGACAATATCTTATCTCTAGTTTTTCATTTCCCTCTTTTCCTCACATGAGCGTAACCATCAGTCTTTGCTGCATTCGCTCCACACATACTGTCTCACCAAGATCCCCTCTGGATTGCCACATCCAATGGGGATTTGTATTTACCAGAACACTGCACGCTGTGGCACTGGGTACTCTTGGCCACACCCTCTTCTTGGTTTTCTCCTCTGGCTTCTGTACTATTGCTCTCTCCTGTGTCTTCTTCCATCTCTCTGGCAGCTCTTGGTAGACTTCTTTTGGTTCATCTGCTCCTCAGATGTTGCTATACCTCTAAGTTATGGCCTAGTCCTCATCTTTCCTCTCTCACCCTGAGCATATTTTTTTATTCCTATACTTAAGAAATTATTATCTTATAATTATAATTTCTATCATTACTTATATAATAACTATAATATGTAAGTCATTGAGTTTTGCAGCTACATATACTCCTAAGGTTTCTCAGACTAATGTATATAACTGCCTACAGGATGTCCCTAGGCAGTTAACATGCCCCATGTTGAAATATTTCCTGGAAAACATGATCTCTTCAAATATTACCTTTATCTTTAAATGTCAATCCTTTATTCAGCTGCCAGGCCTTAGATATCATCCCAGAAACTCCCTTGTCTTTCATTCTTCACATGCAACTGTTCTTTTAACCCCCTTGACATTTCTTTTCTCTATAATGTTCTAATAAGTCTCCTTGGCTCCAGTTTCACCACATCCAATGTATTCTTAAAACTCTTGTCAGTGTGATCTTTATGAAATATAAATCTGACCATTTCACACTCTGGCTTAAAACAATCAAGGGCTTTCTATGATCTAAGAATGAAGCCTAGACCATTTAGTCTGTCCTGAGCCTCCATAATGTAGCTACTGTCCATTTTACCAGCCTCATCTTTAGCAGAGCTCTTCTCACATACTTTTCTTCTGAGAATATGAATAAATAAGTGAGTGAGTTCATCATTGAAGTTACTAATAAACACAATGAGTTGTACCGAGCAGTTAAGGGCCCCTGTGGAGGTTCACTTATTACATTGATAAACCTGTAGGATGTCCTGAATTAAAAGTTTGCAAATTAGAGGGAAGGCAGTCACATGTAATTCCAGAGAAATAGGATTCAACTCAGCATAACTGTCTACCAATGACAGCTGGCCGCAAAGGGATGGAGTTCCCTAAAGTGTTGAGCATCCACATCTGGGATGACCAGACAGAAGCTGAATGAATGACTATGGAAGGCAGGTTGAAGGAGGGACTCCTATTATACACTGTATAGGGTATTGGACTATTGAACCTCTCATCTTCCTTCTATTGAGGAAGACAAAAGAACTAATATTTGTTGAATACCTACTATGTGCCTGTCATTGTGCTTGGTGCTTTATATTTATTGGTTCATTTTTCCTTGCAATAACTCTCAGAGAAAATACTATTATTATCTTTATTTTACTGAAGAGGACTCTAAACCTCAGAGAGGTGAAGTAAGTTTCCCAAGGCCACTCAGAAGGTAAATGACAGAGCCAGGTACATGATCCACCTTGGAGTGAATCTCAAAGTTTGCCAATCAGCGTATTCCCTGACCAGTTCCATCAGTATAAGCTGGGATCTTATTAGAAATGCAGATTTTCAGACCTTATTGCAGGCCTACTGAATAAGAAACTCTGGGGGCGGGGCCCAGCCGTCTGCATTTTAACAGGCTTTCCTGGGGATTCTGATGCATACTTAAGAATCACTTCTCCAAAGAATGTTTATTTGTATCTGATGATGTAGTTGGGAAAATATTAGAAAGAAATTCACTTCAAATTTTTGGAAAAATTTGGAAAATAAACCTACTGGCTGTACTTACGGCATCCACATTTAGTCTGCTGCCTTTGAGTGTGGGGCAGGTCAAGGGAGTTCATGGCAGGTCTGAGAATCCAGCATCTTCCAGCAGATTACAAGGTAATTGAGGACTACATTTTCCCTGAGAATAGCTTCTTGTAGCTTCTCATATTTTTTCATATTAGAAGCCTGAATCTGGGTAAAAAAACAAAACAAAAGAAAACCCTGAAGCAACTGAAAATAAAGAATTCCTCCCAATTTAAAATATGAAGATGCCACAAATTCTCCAATCCCCCTTTTATAGCATGAATTCAATAAAAGTAAGAAAAATTTTGAGTTTTTTTTTTTAAGCCAGATACTACTGCTAGTAATATGCTGTCATTTATTTTGTTAATTCAGCAACATTTTGAGTGAGACCCAGACACTATAGCATTTAAAAATAATTCAACATTGCTCCCAAAGCAAGTGGCAAAAGCGAGAGGTCTCCACGGAGCTTTGCTAAAGTGGGGCGGGGGGTGGGAGGAAAGAAATTAAAAACCATCCACTAATGTGCCTGCAAGTAATGAAATAAGAATCTGACACTTGGTGCATTGAAATGCAAACAAGATGTCCCCGTGTTACCCTGGCAATTCATCATAAAGGCTGGTGCATTTCTGCTTATTATACATGAGGTGCAGTGAATTATTACCAAGCTGGTGCTTCTAACAAACTTTTCAAAGTGTGTACACGATAGGGTCAAAAGAGATTTATATATGTGTTTGTGTGTGTGTACACTCATGCTAGCATGTGCAAATATACGTGCATATTTCCCAGCCTGTGATTACATGGAGCCAGTATATCTGGATTGCAAATGAGAAATTTAGGTGATAACCTAGGTATTTGGAAGTATTCTTTCTCTCTCTCATATGTACTTATATATATGAGTATATATATATTTATGTATAAATACATATATTTCTAAATGTGTAAGTACTGTACAGATATATCCATAGATAAAATAAAATTTAGTGTCAGGGAAAAACAAATCAAACAGGTTTTCGGAAATGTTTTGCCAGTAGAGTTTTGATGGGTTAAGATCATCTTGGAAACCTATTGTTGGAGCTATTGCATCATCGTATCAAAGGGAAGAATTGGTAAAGGAAGGGATGAAATGAGATTTAAAAGCAAACCAAATCAGAACGAAGACCTGAGAGGTGCTCGGTTAGGTACTGAACTTTTAGAGAAAGTGTTCGGACATCTGTATATCTATATGAACATTTTATTTTATTCCCATTTTATTCCCCTATGGAAAGACATCTTTTAGTTGAAAGAAACCGGAGAAAATAATATATGCTTTGATTCTTTTGGTTATCTTATATTTTAGTGAAACGAAACTTGAAATGTTAACATATTGTGGAATATGTGTGTAAGGTTAGAGATGGGATGAGTTAGGCAAAAATTTGCCATTTAGCAAGAACATATGTTAATGAGAGGATTCTAGGAAGGGGATTGGAAATTAAGCTTTTGTAGGCATTACTCATCACAATAACCCTGAAAGGTTGGCATTTCCATTAGTACTGTGCACAGATGAGAAAACGGGCTCAGGGAGATTAAATACCCAACTGAAAGGTGGTGGGGCTGGGATTTGAACTCAGAGCCTGGCTACCTTGAAAGCCTTTCAGTTCCCAGTGAGGGAAGAATTAGAGAAGACAATCCTGTGGCCTGTGAAGAAAATGCAGAAATGGCTCCCAGGCAATTGGATTGGGATTTAAGACCCTACTGTTTGCGGAACCAGGAAACAGGAAGAAGGTTGGTTGGGGAATTGCAATGATTTCCCTGGGAAAAATTCCTAGGTACATTTCCTAAATCAATTTTATTACAGGGTCTGGCACAAGATTGGGACATAAAAGGAATAAAAAGATAGCTGTTCATATAGAATACACAGGAAAATATCTGGAAGGGTATACAGCCAACTTCTAATAATAGTTATTATTGGGGGAATGAGATTATGAGAGGGGAGAAGGAGAAGGAGCTACTTATTCACATGCCTCAGTTTTATTTTTAAAAATGTTTGATCAGGAAGTTTCAAACATATACAAAAGTAGAGAGAATAAAATAATAAAAACAAATACAATATTTGTACTTGGTGCCAGGATCAATACTTACCAACTGATAGCCAATCGCGTTTTATTTTATCTCACTCTTCCAGCCCATTCTCCAACTTTCTAGCTTATTTTGAAGCAACTTTCAGACAGCATAGCATTCACTAGTAATGTACTGATTTAAAAAAGAAAAAAAATCATGTTCTATAAAATTAAAAAAAGAGAGATTAACTTGGCATCTGTGGTAAATCAGATAGGGTTGGAGTTTTGAGCCTCTAGTTATTATTTTTTTTCTGTAAAGCAGTGATTTTCATACCTGGCTGATCACTGGAATTTCCTGGGAGGCTTTTGAAACGGGAAGATTCTAGAACATACCAGGACCTATGGAATCAGAATCTACATGGTGGGCCCAGGGACCTATCTCTGTGGTTAAAAATTCCTTATATAACTCTGAGGATGAGGCAGGTATGGGAACAGTTGGTCTACTTAAGATAAACTGTTTCAAGCACCTTCAAGCACTTTGGAAAGACTTAATTCCATATAAGCAGTTGATACACTAATTACAAATTTGCCTTATCTAGTTATTAAATTAGGTTCCCTAAGGATATCTCTGAATTCTTTGGATTAAAGGAGTAGTTGAATCTAGTTAACCTAGTTCTGATTAGTCTATAGCTATAAAATAGAAAAACACATTTTGTTCAAGTATTCTATAATTCATACTTATCACCAATAGTCTTTGCTACAATTTGGGAAAAAATGTTTTATTTTTGCCAGTAGATTCCCTAATTTTAATGTGAGAAAATGGAATCTCAAAACAACTAAGCAACTTTCCTAAGGCAATATAACTGGTTAATGGCTGATTTAGGACAAATGCAAAGCCTGCACTGTGATAGGCACTGGTGGGTCAGTGACAAATAATATGGTGTTTCAATGTTCCATGAACTCAGGATATAGGGAGGGAGGCAGACAGATGTGGACATGGCTCCATGAACTCACAACTCCTGCAGATTAGAGCAGGTAACAATACAACTACTGGGTTGATCTCATTAAAGAAATTAAGGTGCCTATAAGTGAAACTGATTTAACTTTTCCAGAGCAGGACCTAATTTCTATTTTGAGCCTTTCATCTGACTTCAAATAGACACTTAATTTCAATCAATGCGAGTAATCTTGGTCATTTCGACTTCTTGTCTTCTCTCGTTCCATGGGGGTGACTGGGGGGACAACAGAGTGTCAAGATATTGGGGCATGGGGAGATCCTAGTGCCATCTTCCACTTTGACTTCTGCTGAGCATCTCATTCCATCTGGTCCATAATGACTGTTCCATGTAGATTATAGCTGTCTTTTTTAAAAAAAATCCCAACCACAAGGCTTCTTCAGGTCTGAGTCTAGCTGTTCCCACAACCTTCTTGGTTGTCCCCAGACATAGAGCCTTGATAATGGGCTTTGGAAAATTCCATGAATTTTGCTAAGTACTGAGCTCTACCTGGGAACTGAGTACAGATCTTCTTTGATCTTGGATCAGTAAATCTATCTGGGAAGTCTAGTATGCATACTGCTTTCAAAAGACTTGGCTTGGTGTGTGTGTGTAGTAAGTGTAGATGGGGGAGAGGTGGGAGAGTAAATGGCATGGGTACCCCTCTTAGGGTCCCATGAGTCCAAATTTCTTTCTCCCCTTAGTGACTGCAATACTAGTTGTTGACTTCCCAGTATTCCCATAGAGTATACTTAATTTTCAGTAGGATAATGCCAGTGTACTTCCCTTTGATCTTCTCTTCTCTTTCTTTCAGCTCCTCAGATTATGAAATACTATACAGTCTACTATGGGTGGGGATTGAAAACAACAACTGTCTTTGAATGACAATACAGTTCAGAGAGTCAATATCCTCCAACCAAGACAGTAAGGAACACACCTGTAGTTGTAGAGTAAGGGGGAGCACATACCCCAAAGAACTGAGCTGTTTTCAGTAAGAGAGTGTTAGAAAGGACTTGCTATAGAATTTGGAAACTGCTAAACATGCAGTGTGGTGTGGGCAGGTGTGTTGTCACGGTGGAAGAACCAGTCATCTGTTTGCCACAACTTGGAATGTTTCTTTTGTAAATCATGATACAACCTTCTCAAAACTTCTAGATAAAAACTTTGGTTGACTGTTTGACCCAGAGGAACAAATTCCTAGTACACAATTCTTCTCACATCAAAGAAACAGATGATCATTATTTTCTGTTTAGTTTTTTTTTTTGTTCTCTCTCATATAACAAAGTTTAAGGGTGTCATGTGATGATTTGATAAATGTATATGTTGCAAACTGATTGGCACAATAAAGTTAGTTAATATATCCACCAACTCACATAATTTTTTTATTTGTATTTTTGGTGGTGAGAACATTTAAAATCTACTCTCTTAGCAACTTTCAAATTTATAATATAGTACTTTTAACTAAAGCCAACATGCTGAATATTAGATTCCCAGAACTTATTCATCTTGTAACTGGAAGTTTGTACCCTTTGACTGACACCCATTTTCTCTTGCCCTGACAGCCCCTAACAACTGCCATTCTACTCTCTGTTTCTATGAGTTCACCTTCTTTTAGATTATACATATAAGTGTGTTTATACAGTATTTGTCATCCCCTGACTTATTTCACTTAGCTCAATGCCCTCAAGGTGCATTCATATTGTTACAAATGGCAGATTTCTTTTTTTCTTAAATAGCTGAATAAATAATATTGTATATTTTGTTATATATATATACAAAATATTTTCTTTATCCATTTGTCTGTCAATGAACACTTAGATTGTTTCTATATCTTCATTATTGTGAATAATTCTTTAATAAATATGGGAGTGCAGATATCTTTTTGAGATAGTTATTTCATTTCCTTTGGTTGTATACCCAGAAATGGGATTTCAAGATCATATGTTAGTTCTATTTTTAATTTTTTGAGGAAGTTTCATGCTGTTTCTGTAATGGATTTGCTAATTTATACTCTCACCAACAGTGCATAAGAGTTCTCTTTTCTCCATATTCTCACCAGTACCTGTTATCTTTATCTTCATGAGGTTTTGATTTCTATTTCCCTTGTGGTAAGTGATGTTAAGCATCTTTTCATATGTGTTTATTTGTATGTTGCCTTTGAAAAATGTCTATTAGGTTCTATTTGTATGTTTGTAATATTTGTATGCCTTCTTTGACAAAATGTCTATTAGGTTTTCTGTCCACTTTTAAATCAAATTATTTTTTACTATTGAGTGATATGAGTTCCTTATATATTTTGGATATTAAGACTATTATCTGATACATAGTTTGCAAAAGTTTTCTGGGAAGCCGGGATGGCTCAGTGGGTTAAGCGCTCACTTTGCAGCGCCGGGGACCAGGGATCAAACCCTGGCCCCGGCCTGTGCTGAACCATATGCTGAACTGGGAGCTCCCCCAGTTCAGTTCTCTCTCTGTCTCTGTCTCTGTATCTCTCTCTCTCTGTCAAAAAAAAAAAAAAAAGTTTTCTCCCATTATGTAGATTGCCTTTTTGTTTTGTTGATTGCTTCTTTTTCTTTGTAGAAGCATTTTAGTTTAATATAGCCCCACATATTTATTTTTGCTTTTGTTGCTTATGCTTTTGGTGTCATATCTAAAAAGTCATTGCCAAGACCCATGTCAAGAAGGTTTTTTCTCTGTTTTCTTCTAAGGGATTTATGGTTTCAGGTCTTACATTTAAGTCTTTAATCTATTTCTTGGACATATCTTTTTTTTTGTTTTGTGGTCTTCATATATTTTAATTGATAATGCTTTAATATATTCCTGATTGTATAGAGTATAAAATAAACATATTTAAAACTTTTTTTAATAAACATATTTAAAAATTAAATTTATTGGGGTGACATTGGTTAGTAAAATTACACAGGTCTGAGGTGTACAGTTGTACAGTACAGCCTCTATGTGTTTCACTGTGTACTCACTACCCAGAGTCAGTTTCTTTCCCCCCCCATCACCATATATTTAAATCCCCTTTCTTCCCCACCCACACTCTTTCCCCCTTCCTCTCTGGTTTTGGACATATCTTCTTGTGCAGTATTCAAGAATTTCTCTGGTAGATGCCAAGACTAAATGAAAGTGGTGGGTCATATTTCAATGCATTTTTAGTTTTACCTGAAACTGTCAAACTACTCTTCAAAATGCAGTACGTTCTCACTAGCACTACAAGTGTTCTTGTTTCTTTATATTCTACAACATTTGATATTGGCTGACTTAAAAATATTCAGCAATCTAAAAGATATGAAGCAAGTGATCTTTGAAAAAAATGTTTATGTTGTAGCATGACCCCAACCCTTCAGTGGGTTTCTTATACTTAGAACAGAATACACATTTTTAAAGAAAGACATGACTCATTATTGTCCTCTGTGGTCTAGCCTCTGCCCAAATTTCCACCGTTCTGGGTGTAATTCTCTGTTTTATTTCAGATGCTGGGCCTTTTCTGTTTCTCAAGCCAGTCAAGCTTTGACTTGCTTGTAGCCTTTATATTTATTGCTCTGTCCTCCTGGGCTGTTCTGTTCCCAGTTCTCAGCTTGACTGTCAGCTTATCCTTGAGACATCAGGATGAGGGAACAAATGTTACTTCCTCAGTGAATCCTTCCTAGACTAGCCTGTGTAATATAGCAATTCCATTCTCCTCCCTTCCCATTTATTTCCAGCAGATCACCCTCTTTCACTTTTTATAATGTTTTTTTTTCTATTTAGTTGTTCATTGTTTATAGGAAGTAAAACTGCTGCTTTTATTCTATCTTCTGAATCTCCAGCAAAATATCTTTTGAGTTCCATGCTAATTTAGGATTATGCAGGGAAGGAAGAGAATTTTGGGAAATGTTGTAGCTCAGCTAGGTTGATACAATACAAATCTACCATAAATCTTGCTTAATCTTATGGATTAGAAAGGTACAGATATTTATTGGATATCTTTTATGGGCCAGGGACCATGCAAGGTGATTTACTCATATTCTCACTTAATCCTCAGAACAGCTCTGTGAAGTAGATGGCGTTATTTCATTTTACAGAAGATGGAAGCTCTAAGAAATTAAACAGCTTGTTGAGGGTCATATAATTATTAAGTGATATCACTGGTATTTAAATCCAAGTCTTTTCAATTCCCAAACCCATTTATTTCAATGATATAATTCCCGTTTTTAAATTATTGATACTTTTATTGCTATATACCATTTTAGTTAGATTAATTTTATATTAAAAAAGTAAAGCTGTCAGTGACCATTAGCTTTTTATCTGTAAAAGTGTCCAGTGGGGAGATGATTGCTTGGATTGCCTTCTTAAGCCAAGATGACTATCTGGGGCATAGGGCCTCAATTTTTAAAATTAATAATTAAAAATTTTTCTCTCTGAAAATTATTTATCTATTATTCATTCTTTAACATTCCATGCAATTGTTGCCTTTCTTTTTGTTTCCTCCAGTTTTATTGACATATAGCACTGTGTAAGTTAAAGGTGAACAACATAATGACTTGATTTACATATGTTGTGAAATATAAGTTTAGTTAACATTGGGTCTCATTATTATTATTATTGTTAAATTTATTGGGGTGACGCTGGTTAGTAAAAATTACGTAGGTTCCAGAGGTGCAATTCTATGAGACATTGTCTGTGTGTTGCCTTATGTGTTCACCATCCAGAGCCAGTTCTCTTTCTATCCGGGTCTCAATTATTAATGAGCATAGGAATCACACATAGAATGGGTGGCCCTCACAGGGTTTCTCAAGCTTGCTTGAAGGTTAGCAGCACCTGGAAAAGTATAGATTTCTAAGCCACTCCCGGGAGTGTTGAACCATCAAGTTTAGGGAGGGGAACTGTTTTTAAACAAGTGCTCCAAGCAATTTATATCATAAGACAAGATGGGGTAACTCAACCTTACTCTCCACCTCAAGAATTTTTGACAGAGTGGCAGCTACCGGTAACTTGAATTTGAAAAATAAGGTCCCTAGAGTTTAGTAAGAACGGCAGGGTGTAAGGTATGCCTTGCAGATGCAACTAACGTTCATGATCAAATGTCTGTTGTACAACTGAATACATGTAGAAATGTGTGACTACATGAATAATCAGTTTTATTTTTTTTGGTGGTGGTGGGGGGACCTCTAGGCATTTCAAGAGAAAATTTATCAAGGAATTGGTAATAAAGGTGTTGGAAAGGCTAGAAAAATAAAACAGGGGAGGCTGAAGTTAGCCAAGAGTTTTAACTGCAGGAAACCAGTGGCAGCATTCCAGGTCTGGAGGAAGAAGAGGGGAAATACAGTAATTTGGAACTGGAAGGCAACTGAGGTTCCTGCTTTTGAGCTGATCCCCTGGCTTTGCTCCTCTGAAACTTAGCCATTGCTGGGGTGGACTGCTAAAAGAGAGAGAGAGAAGACACAGAGAGAGAGAGAGAGAAAGCTGAGACAGAGACTGAGGGAGAAAATAACAATGGCTATTGTCCTCTTCCTGTTCTTCAGTCTCCTCCAGTGCCTCCCATTGGCTGAACCTGACTGGAATTCAGCTGGGAAGTAAGTGTGAGAATTGTAGTTTGCAAGTGTCTAGCTCCTTGTGATACAGAGCAGAACACAGATGGCAGGAGCAGAGCTGAGAATCAACGGGCAAATAGCCAGCAGGAGGATCCTGTCAAAACAGGGCCACAACCCGAGGTAGTCTGTACATAGGAGAAAAAAAAAAGTCACTTTCAAAATAGGAACTGGCAACAGTTTAGGTTGGTAACAATTATGTCCATTTTACCTAGAAGTGTTGGTTAACACGCTGTGTGATATAGTTATGACTTACTCAATGGAAAGAGAATCTATTATTCTCTAAGCCAGAAGTTGTAACTAGCAGGTTTTGGGATGACTCAAGACCACAGCCTTATTTTGCACAACTTACACATTTTCTTAGAAAGTTTGAGTTGGTTGCTGAATGTAGAAATTATGGTATTTCACATGAAAATCAAGTATTCTATCTTCTCTTGAAGAGTCAAATATTGACAAAGTTGGAATTTTATTCCAACATGGCAACAGTCATCTGGAAGAAGTATAGGGGCAGCCTTATTCAGACAGAGCATATGTTCTTCATATGTGTTTTCCTAACTTATGTTCCTGGCCTTTGTGGGCATTTGTTTGCCATTGCTGGTTTTTATATACTATTATATTTTTAGTTTATAAGTTTGTAAAAAATATAAGAAAAGAAGTTTACTTGTATATGAGGCCCTTTACTACAATTGTGTGCCATAGTGAGGAGGAATATTGACAATGATGATTGTGATGATGGTGAAAGAACTACTAATCCAGACAGAAACATCCAGATGTGAATACTGATCATCTGTGAAGATATTACATTTCCTCTCTAGCTCTGAAAACTTAGCCCATTAATATAAACAAAATGGCACATTAGTGGAGCTTTTGTGTATTTCTAACAAGTTTGGGTTTAATGTTAAACTCCCTTTGGATATATAATGCTGGAGACAAATTGTAGTCATCAAGGGGAGAGATGAGTGGCCTGAATATGTGTTGGTAGGGTCACAAAGATGTGGGAAGATTCTGGAGATACTGGGAGACAGAAGTGACTAAGATGCCGTTTTATTTTCCCAGAAGAGAAGAGAGTATTCTGTTAGGGGGTTGAATGGCTGCAGTATGTAAAGGAAAGTAGGACAGAGATAGTGGGAGAGTGAATAGGCAGGAGTCCCCAGAGTCACAGTTTCTATAGGTTTCCACTCAGGCAAACAGAAGAATTAGGAATGCTGTGCCAAAGATCCTGGGTTTAGCAAGTTTTGGATGTCTGGGTAGATAGTAGGGAGGTGAGGGCCAGTGTGGCAGGAAGTCAGTGTCAGTAGCTGGAATAGTTAACTACTGACCACCTAGAGACATGAGGTGGCCTTGGTGCTTATTCCTTATTCTGCCTTAGCAGGGTTCTCTGAGTTCTCAGTGAGGGTAGGAGTGTCCCAGAGTGCTGGTCTCCCAGAGAGGACAGGTGACACAGGTAAGTAAAGACTCCCATCAAATCTGCCAGTTCTGCCCTCAGCATGCTGCGGTGGGTCAGACACAGCTGCTCCGAGGGGCTCAGGTGCGTAGCACAATAAAGAAAGCAGTGTTTCCCAAAGTATAGCTTTGTGTGTTTTATCCAAGAAGGGGCTATAGGACATTCCACTGCCCAAATGTATTTGTTCACCAAACTCTTTTTCCCTGGAATGGGAAATGAGTTCTGTAGAACTCATGTTGGGTAATGTAGAGATGTATATAAATTATGGAGGGACCACGAGAAAAGTTGCAGCCATGCCCATCTGGGACGTCAGAGAAGATGGCATTTTAGCTGCAACTTGAAAAGTGTGTTGGAGTCTTCTGGGTGAAAAGCAGCAGCTGAAGGAAGTCTGGGGTGGGGGCTAGGAAGTGTGCCCCAGGCCCAGAGGGATAGCACACTCACGCATTACATAGGATTTGCATGTTTCACTATGATGAGAATCACTTCTGTGGACCAAAAGTCTTTCAGCCCTTGGGGAAGAAAATTTCTGATGCAGGACTGAGTAAACAAAGGTATGGAAAGGTGAAGCTAGGACAATACCTAACCACATGAATCCTCACTCACATTCTTTGTACAGCAGGTGGAGAAAGAGCATAACCTGAAGTAGAAGGAGATCCCTTGGTCCTGGTTGGGTTTGGGGCTTTGTCCTTGACTGGTTGGATAAATGGTTCATTGGCACTTTGTAGAAACAGAGCAAAGTGAATTTGTTCATGGCTTTTCAGTCTTTTATTTTTTATTTTTTTTTATTTTTTATATTTTATTGTTAAATTTAATGGGGTGACATTGGTTGGTAACAATCAGACAGTTTCCCAATGGACAACTCCACATCACATCACCCATGCATCGCATTATGTGCCCAGCTCCCAGAATCAGGTCCCCCTCCAACCTGATATATCTGGTGCCCACTCCCCCCTCCCCACACAACTCTCCCTCCCCCCTCCCCCCTCCT